>JAPYYD010004328.1:0-13215 GCA_028551405.1 Uromys caudimaculatus | reverse complement strand
GGTAACAGCAGATGCTGGCAAGGATGTGGAGAAAGAGGAACACTCCTCCATTGTTGGTGGGATTGCAAGCTGGTACAACCACTCTGGAAATCAGTTTGGTGGACCCTCAGAAAAATGGACATAATACTACCTGAGGACCCAGCTATACCACTCCTGGGCATATACCCAGAAAATGCTCCAACATGTAATAAAGACACATGCTCCACTATGTTCATAGCAGCCATATTTATAATAGCCAGAAGCTGGAAACAACCCAGATCCCTCATCAGACGAATGGATACAGAAAATGTGGTACATTTACACAATGGAGTACTACTCAGCTATTAAAAACAATGACTTCATGAAATTTGCAAGCAAATGGATGGAACTTGAAAATATCATCCTGAGCGAGGTAACTTAGTTTCAAAAGAATGAACACGGTATGTACTCACTGATCTGTAGATATTAGCCCAAAAGTTCGGAATATCCAAGTTTCACTTTACTGTAACCGCTGGACTGAGAGTGAGGTCCCAGATGGAAGAGTTGGAGAAGGGACTGAAGGAGCTGAGGGAATTTGCAGCCCCATGGAGGGAGCAACAGTGTCAACCGGCCTGACCCTCCCAGTCTTCCTGGAGGCTGGACCACCACCCAAAGAATACACATCAAGGGACCCATGGTTCAGACCACATATGTGGCAGAGGAGAGCATTGTTGGCCATCAGGGGGAGGAGAGGTCCTTGGGCCTGATGGTGTTAGAGGCCCCAAATAAAGGGAATGTCAAGGTGTGAATATGAATATGGGAGTGGGTGGGCAGGTGGGTGGGAGGTGGAATACCCTCATAGAGGCGGGGGAGTGGGAGGAGATAGGGGGTTTCCAAAGAGGAGACCTGGAAAGGTGGAAACATAGGAAATGTAAATAAAGTATCAAAAAATTAAAAAAAAAAAAAAAACAGAAAAAATATTCATCTTTTTATTCTGTATGCATATTGAACCTTGTATTCACATCTAGTAAAACAATTTAATCAATACTACAATAAAATTAGCAAAAATTAAGCCAGTGAAATGAACTTGTTCTGGAATATATGCTAATATCAGTTTCAGGACCCAAATAGGCTTTCCTTTCATTTCTACTTAGAATTTTGGTGAACAGGGCAGGATTTCTGGGCCCAGTATGCTTCATAGCTGAAGAAACAGGGCACAGATAGTGAATAGGAGATCTTCAAACTTTCAAAAATTATATTTCAGGTGCTCATTATATATACCACAGTCTACTCTAAAAGAAAAGTGGATTGAAAGCCCTTCAAGTATCTCCATCTCATTTCTAAAAGGTGCCACATTTAAAGAAAAGAAACACATTTGCAAAATGATCCACAAAGCGACAAAGAACTTAGCATTTTTTTTATTTCTAAATGATATAGACCTGTGCCATGTTTGAAGAAAATATCAACCAGGGTGAGGAAATGCAGGGACAAAAATGGAGCAGCAACTGAAGGAAAGGGCACCCAGAGACCTCCCCACCATCGATCCATCCCATCCACAGACACCAAACCTAGACACTATTACTGATGCCAAGCAGTGCTTGCAGAAAAGAACCTGGTATGGCTGCTCTCTAAGAGGTTCTGCTATCACCCGACTAAGACAGATGCAGATCCTCATAGCTAACAATTGGACTAAGCCCAGGGACCCAATGGAATAGTTAGGGGAAGAACTGAAGAAGCTGAAGGGGATTGTAACCTTGTGGGAAGAACAACAATATCAATTAACTGGACCCTTCAGAGCTCCCAGGGACTAAACCACCAACCAAAGAGTATGCATGGGTGGGTCCAAGGCTCCAGCTACATATGTAGCAGAAGACTGCCTTATCTGATAACAAGGAGAGGGAACCTACTTGGATCTGTGGACGCTTATTGCCCTAGAGAAGGGGGATACTGGAGGGGTAAACTGGAAGTGGGTGAAGGAAGACTCTCTTAGAGGCAAAGAGGAGGGGGATAGGGAGGAGGGTTTGGGGAGGGGAGCCTGGGAAGGGGGGCTTTATTTAGAATGCATATAAATAAAATAATAATAAAAAGAAGTAGGGAATTTAGAAAGAGAAAGAAAATATTTGCAAAATGTAATGGGAAGGAGATACAAAAATCTAGTCAACTTTTACATTTCATTTACATGGAAATAAAGAAACCTCTGATACAATTATCTGATTCAGGAAGGTAAAGGAAAACAGATGAGAAGAGGTCTCAATCTTTGAGGCTGCCCTGGTATTTGCTATGTAACTGAGGTTGACTCAAAAATCCCATATCTCTTCCTAACTAGTAACCTAGAGAATTAGATTTTAACAAAATACAATTGAAGGATGGTAAAGACAATTTTTTTTTAACCAAATAACCCTCATGTTGTGGATCCCAGTGAAGGGAAGATTTATACTCAGAAATTTATGTGCAGAGTGAGGGTGGAATGAATGGAATGATGTAAGTGAAAAGTGGTATCATACAGTACAGTCTCTCAAATCTAGTGGCTGGACTAAAAGAAGTGAGTAATAAAGAATAGAAATAGTATTAACAAAATCAAATGATGAAAAGTAATCTTTTGTCATATAAATGTTATTTTTTAATGTCTTCGACAAAACCCCTGTGTTTTGACATTATGAGGCTTGACATATTCTTTTCTAAAATCATATTAAAAAGTTGTTTGCTTGAATATACTACTTTGCATGTGTATAATCGCATACACATATATGATATACTAACACTGAAAGCTTAATATGTAAATAACATGTTTCTAAGTGATAGAAACAGCCTTAAGTATATCAGTAGCCTGATCTCATTTAAAAATAGTTAAGTAGGAAGAGGATATGGTAATTTTTTATATGAACATTCTTATGACTGAGTAATAGAATTTCTTTGTTATTCAAATTTTAAAAAATTACCAGAACATAAATTATTATTGTATTGTCATGATTATTATACCTTACTTCTGTGTAAAACATGGCCCCATTATTTCACTACTGAATCCTTTGATGTTGCTGTTATTGTTTCTCTGAACAATGGCATTAGTCAAGGCTAAAGAATTTGAAGATTTCCAATTTAAATGATAACTTTCTGTTATTTCCAAGTAGTTTCCCAGGAAACCTTTCTAGCCCATAGTTTTCTCATTGCATTCTTTACTTCTGCGTTTCTTAGAGTGTAGATCAGAGGATTCAGCATGGGAGTGATAATGGTGTAAAACACAGCTACTATCTTGTTCTCAGAGAAGGTAGTTTACATGAAAGAACAGGGAAGAAAAAAAAATGATGACAACTGCAATGTGGGATCTACAAGTGGAGAGAGCTTTGCGCCTGCCTTCTGATGACTGCTTTCTCAGAGACATGAGAATGCCTGTATATGAAATCAGCAAGATGACAAAACTTCCCAGTGCAATGGTACCACTGTTGGCTGTCACCACAACACCAACAATGTAGGTGTCTGAGCAGGCAAGTTTCAGTACAGGGTGTATATCACAGAAATAGTGATCAATCTTATTGGGTCCCACAAAAGGGGAGCAGGACTACCACAGCCACTTGGATAATAGAATGTAAGAATCCACTGACCCATGTTCCCAGCAACATTTTATTGCATCTCTCCCAGTCCATAATAGTCATATAGTGGAGGGGCTTACACATGGCCACATATCTACCATAGGCCATAACACTAAGAATGAATATCTCAGTGCAATCAAAGAAATGAACCCCAAAGAGTTGTAACATGCACCCCACAAAGGATATAGTCTTTTTCTTCACTAACATTTTAACAATCATCTTAGGTGCTGTGGCTAAGGAGTAGCAAATATCCATAAAAGAAAGTTAAGGACAAAATACAAGGGAGACTTGAAAAAATTGCCAATGCAAGCTTCCAACCTGATGAGGAGGTTTCCTAGCAAAATGACCATGTGAAAGAAGGAAAACAAAACAAAGCATACGTCTAAAACCTCTGGGTTCTGAGAAAGAACCCAGAAAATGAATTCAGTGCCTTCTCCTGGGGTGGAGGAGCCAAAGGCATCCTGTCCTCAGCCCCAGGTTTCAAGTTCGGTGCTGGTGCTGACACAGGGAGGAGAGAGCTCTGTTCATCTTTAGAGCAGTCCCTGCTCCCCAAGGGACTCTGAAGGTGACAGGCAGCTCTGTTCACAGCCTGGGGCAGCCCCAGCCGTAGGGGCAGGGTGCACAGGCCCTGGGTTGGGTTGGCAGTGGTGACTCTGGCAGCCAAAGCAGCACCCTGATTCCTTGCTGACTTGCCTGTCTGCCCTCCTGCACTGGGCACCATGTTGCTGAGCCAAGATGGGGCTGTAGCTCTGAGCCAGGGCTCAGAACTAGACCATGACTGCCCAGCACTGGGAGTGTTCTCCCCCTCCCACTGTCCCCAGGGCAAGAGGGTTGGGTCCTGGGCTGTGGTAGTGTTAGGCCCCATTTTGACCCTGGATTGGGACTTGAGGACAAACCTGAGCCTGGCTAAAGGTCTGAGATCTGTCTCAGTCACTTCTGTATAGGAATGACTCAGCAAGATCTGTTTGGCCCTCCCTCTTCCCCCTTCCCCTTCTCCACCTCCTATGTCATTTCTCCCCATATATAAGTGCCCACCCCTTTTCCCTTCTCTATGTAAGGGAGGGGTTGATACAATAAAGTTGAGTTCCTGCCTGAACAAGACTCCCAGCCTGATGTGTTTTTTTTTTTTTTTGGGGGGGGGGGCGGAGGGGAGGTGGGCCGAGCAGATAGATTCAGCTGGACCGGGTTCTCTCCTCTCGCCTGGACCTGCCAGCAAGGAGCCAACACAGTCTTTCTTCACGGTCAAAATAAAATTGGAGACCTAAATTAAACTTTAAGTTCCAGTATCTGCTGAATTTAAGAATAAATATTTTAAATATTTTATAATATTTATAATAATAATTAATATATTAAATATTTTAAATTTAAAATTTAGGCAATTCTCAGATTGTAGGCAAGAAAAATGAAGTAATATTTTATTGTAATTTTATTACTTGAATTACAGACATTGATACACATACTAAATAATATGTTTATTGTATTAATTTGTATTACCTGATTTATCTCTCATTGAATAGGTTTCACTTGCTCTTCTTCTAACAAACTAGAAACTCTAGGTATAAAGAAAAATATGTAGAAAGAGAAAAAAGTCACTTCTAAAGTACTTTGAAAAGCATGATAGTATATGCTTTTCATCCTAGCTCATGGAGGTAGAAGCATGAGGTTCTCTATGAATTCAAGGCCAGACTGTTCTAAACAGAAAGTTACAGGTCAGAAATAGGCATATAGTGAGACTCTTTGTCAGATTAAATAGCAAGCCAACAAGCAAGCAAAAAAAAAAAAAAGGAAAAGAAGAGAGAGAGAGAGAGAGAGAGAGAGAGAGAGAGAGAGACTGGTGGTGGGAACAGTCTGGCTGTGGGAGATAGACTTGAAGCTGAGCTGAGCTGCAGCTAGCTAATTCAATTATGGGCAAATATATACACAGACAGATGAATATCCAAGCTCTATTAAAAAAGCATTGACTGAAAATGAAAATAAAGTAATTAAAAATAAAGATAAAGTCCCACAGCTTTCATTAGAGTTCTGAGGACTCTCAGTGACACCTTAATTTTATCTTTCCTACATAGACAAAAATATTCATACCATATGGGGTAACTAGGAAGGAGTCTATGCTTCTGGAATAAAAGTGTACAATTTTATGTGTTTATTTTATTCTTATATCATAATGTTTGGAAAATTTTCCACGTAGTTCCATTATTGGTGACTTATTTTAATTTATTACCAAATGATATTGTACTCTGTAGTTATGTGATTATAGGAATTTCGATATTTGTATTCCCAGCTTGTGGCTATAGTTATCTATGCTTCTGTGAATATTTATGTGCAATTAATGTATACATACATTTTCAGTTCTCTTGCATGGGAACCTAGAACTTTAACCATAAAAGAATGAAATTATGTCATTTGCAGGGACACTCATGGAGCTGGACATCATTACAACAAACAAAATGATCTATAGACAGAAAGAAAATATCTCAAAATGGTTTTCTGTAATGGAGCATGTCTATCTACCATCTATCTATCTACCTGTGATCTATCTATTATCTATCTATCGACCTATCATCTATCTACCTATCATTTATCTATCTATCTATCTACCTACCTATTATCTCTCTATCTATTATCTGTTATCTATCGTGTATCTATCATCTAACTAGCTAGAAGAGGAGCTATGCGAGCTGAGAAAAAGAAACAAAATAGAGAAATAGAAAAAGGAAAAAATATTGTGTATTTTCATAATATCTGAAATATATATATATATATATATATATATATATATATATATATATATGCAGATACAACCAAGTGTTTGTATAGCTGTGTATGGGGGAAAGAAATAGAGATGGAGGGAAGAGAGTCTGGTGAAAGAATAATGGGGAATTAATAGAATCAAAATACAGTGATATATTTATACATACATACATACATACATGCGTGCATACATGCATACAAACATACATACATGCATACATACTTACATACATACAAGTGTGCATGTGTGAATGTCATAAAAACACCATTTTTAATTTTAATTATATTTTTTTCATTTATTTTAGAGTTGAGTAGATTGAAAGCAGGCACAACATGAGGGTAAAGGTCAATGTCCAACCTGCAGGAGTAGGTTCTGTCTTACTACTTGGGTCCTGGGAATCACAGGTCTTCATGCTTGAAATCAGTAACATAACACCTGCCCTAAAACACACTATTTTATATACCAGTTAAACTTTCTAACTGAGAACAGGCTGGTTGGATCTTACTTTAACAGAAGGCTGGCTTTTTCCAGAATTCTAATACAAGTGAAAGCAATTGTGCAACTGTTTACTGCTACCTCAACCATAGCATCATTTGCCTTTCAGTGTTGTATTGAGCTGTTTAAATTCTTCTTTATAATACCTTTCATTTATAGAGGATCTAAGAAAATGAAATATAACTCTTTATGTATTTGATGTATTTCTTTACCAGAAATACATTTCTGTAAGATCTCAACACTTTATTGTATTTGTTTGCTGTTTGTATGTCAGAATGGTTGTGTGAGCATGTGCACTTGCCAGAGTGTGAAAATGAATGTGATTGGACAACTTTGGGAATTGTACTTTTCTTTCCAGTATATGGATGCAGAAAAAAAAGCTCAGGATATTGTACTTGGTGGTTGATGCCTTTCTCTGTAAGTCATCCTACCAGTCCTGACTTCTCATGTGTATTGTATATTTGAGTGTGTGTGAGTCCACTGCTATTGTGAAACGTAAGCTTGCCTTAATGACTCTTCCATTCTCTCCCTGTAAGCCTTACATAAAAGGTCTGATTTATAGTTGTTTAAGAACTACTAAGTTATTAAATATCGCAATCACTTCTACTGCAGAGAAAACATTATTTTATAAGATTACTCAGTGTTGATTTTCTAAATGCTAATTAAGCTAACATAACCATATGATATATCTTGAGGAGGTGGATTTGTTTGGTGTGTTATTACCTCTAATGCACATATGGTTGTTATCAGATTTCTCTGGTTTTTATTTCACAGAATTCTCAGCAGTGTTTTCTTTCTAATTATTTATTCTCTCATTTCTCTCCTCTCAGTCTGACCCTCAAAATTTCCAGTCTCCTTTGGCCACTCAGAGAAGGGGAAGCCCTCCCCCCAAGGAGGGACCAACCCATCCTGGAATATCCACTCCAAACACAAAGAAGCACATCCTATACCACTGAGGCCAGGCATGGAAGTCTACCTAGGATAAGGGGATCCAAAGCAGGCAACAGGCTCAGAGACAGCCTATACTCCAATTGTAAGGGGACCCACATGAAAACCAAGCTGCACATCTGTTACAAGTGTGTAGGGGGTCTAGTTCCAGCCCATGTATGTTCTTGGTTGGTGGCTCAGTATCTGTGAGCCCGCATGGGCCGAGGATAGTTGAACTCTAGGTTATCTTGTGGTGTCCTTGTTTCTTCTGGTTCCCCTTTATTTTCCTCCTCTCTTCCACAAGATTCCCTGAGCTCCACTTAATGTTTGGCTGTGGGTTTCTGCATCTATTTCCATCATCTTCTGGAGAATCATCTCAGAAGAAATTTATACAAAGCTTCTATCTGCAAGCACAACAAAGTATCATTAATGGTGTCAGAGGTTGGCACTTGTAGATAGGATGGAATTCAAGTTGGGTTAGTCATTAGTTTGCTATTTCTTCAATCTCTGTTGTATTTTTCTCACTGCACATCTTGTAGCCAGGACAAGTTTTGGGTAAAAGGTTTTGTGGGATAGATGCTGTCCCTCTCCCTCTACAAGAACCTCACCTGGCTGAATGATATGACCAATGTAGTCTCTGCATCCCAAGCTGAGAGTTGTCTCAGCTAGGATCACCCTCATGGAATCCCTGGAGCCCACCTTCCATCCTATGTCTCCAACTCAGCCCAGGGATGCCCCCTAGTGATTTTAGTTCTCTTCCAGCTCTATCCCACTCCTCTGTCCTTACACCTGATCACATCCCCATTCCCCTACTTATCCCCTCTCTGTCCCAGTTCCCACTCTCCATCCTCCTTTAATGTCTATTTTATTTCCTCTTCTGTGTGAGATGCAATCCTCCTCCCTTGAACCCTCTGTTACTTAGCTTCTTTGGGTCTGTGGATTGTAGCATGGCTATCCTGTACTTTATGCCTAATGTCTATGTCTCAGTGAGTACTTACCAAGCATGTCTTTCTGGGTCTGGGTTACCTCACTCAGGATGATATTTTCTAGTTCCAAACATTTTCCTGAAAATTTCATGATTTCTTTTTTTTAATAGATGAATTATGTAAATGTACCACATTTTCTTTATCTATTCTTTGACTGAGGGAAGTCTAGGTTGTTTCAAATTTCTGGCTATTGAGAATAAACCTGCTATGAACATAGTTTATTGGTATGGTAGAAAATATCTGTATATATGCCAAGAAGTGGTATAGCTGTGTCTTGAGGTAGAACTATTTCCCAGTTGTCTGAGGAACTGTCGGATTGCTTTCCAAAGAGGCTGTATAAGTGTGCAGTCCGACCAGCAATGGAGAAGTGTTCATATTGCTCCACATCCTCACTTGCATGTACTGTCACTTGAGTTTATGTTCTTAGCCATTTTCACAGGTAGTATAAGATGGAATCTCAGATTACTTTTTATTTGTCTTTCTCTGATGACTAAAGATGTTGAATATTTATTTAAGTGGTTCCTCTATTAAGAATTCTCTGTACTTAATTTGTATTTAGGTTATGTGGAATTTTGAGGGTTCATTTTCAGGAATTCTTTATATATTTTAGATACTAGTTTTTGTCAGAATTAGGATTTGTGAAGATCTCTTCCCATTATGTAGGCTCGCTCTTTGCCCTATTGTTTGTGTCTTTTGCCTTATAGAAGCTATCAATTTCCTGAGCTCCCATTATTAATTGATGATCTTAGTGCTTGAACTATTGCTATTCAGTTCAGGAAGCTGTGTCCTGTTCCAATGTGTTCAAGGTAGTCCCCCACTTTCTCTTCTATTAGATTTAGTGTATCTGGTTTTAAGTTGAGATCTTTGGTCCACTTGGACTTGTGTTTTCTGCAGGGTGATAAATACACATCCTCTTAGACCATCACTATTTGTTGAAGATGCCCTCTTTTTCCATTGTATGCTTTTGGCTTCTTTGTCAAAAAGCAAGTGTTCAGAGGCAAGTGGCTTTATTTTGGAGTCTTCAGTTTTGTTCTATTGATCAAACTCTCCGTTTCTATACTAATACCATGCAGTTTTTAGTCAGTTGACTATGGTCATGTTTGAGATGAGAAATCATAAATCCTCCAGAAGCTCCGCTAGTGCTCATAATTGTTTTGGGTATCCTGAGTTTTATGTTTTTGCTTACGAATTTGAGGATTGATCTTTGAAGGTCTATAAAAACTGTGTTTGAATTGTGTTGGAGATGGCATTGAATCTGTAGATTGCTTTAGCAAAATGGCCATTCTCACTTTGTTAATCCTCTTGATCCATGAGGATGGGAGATATTTCCATCTTCTGATATCTTCTTCAATTTTCTTTTTCTGGGACTTGAAGTTATCATCATACAGGTCTTCCACTTGCTTAGTTAGAGATGTATCAAGATATTTTATATTATTTTTGTCTACTGTAAAAGGTGTTTTTCCTTAAAAATCTTTCTCAGTCTGCTTATCATTTATATATATAGGACAGATTTTTGAGATAACATTTTATCTAGGCACTTTGCTAAAGGTGTTTATCAGCTGTACAACTTCTCAGGAAGAATTTTGGCATCACTTATGTGTATTATCATCTTCTGTGTATAGTCATATTTTTACTTCTTTCTTTCCAAGTTGTATTCCACCAATCATTTTTAGTTGTGTTATTTCTCTAGCTAGAACTTGAAGTACTATATTAAATAGAAAGGTAAGTCTGGGCAGCCTTGTTTTCTCCCTGATTTTAATATAATTGCTTTAACTTTCTCTCCATTTAATTTAATATTGGTTGATGGGTTGCTGTATATTGCTTTTATTGTACATCATATCCCTGAATTTTCTAACACTTTTAAAATGAAGGGGTTTTGTATTTGGTCCAAGGCTTTTTCAGAATCAAGTGAGATGATCATTTGTTTTTCCTTCAGTTTGTTTATATGGTAAAATACCTTGATGGATTTTCATATACTGAGCCACACCTGATGTTCAGGATCAAGCCTACTTGATCACCATGGGTGATCTTTTTGATGTGTTCTTGGATTTGGTTTGCAAGTATTTTATTGAGTAATTTTGCATCAATGTTCAGAATGGAAATTGATCTGGATTTTTTTTATCATTTGTTTGGTTTAAGTATCAGAGTGACTGCAGCCTAATACAATGATTTGACAATAATCATTCTGTTTATATTTTGTGGAATAGTTTAAGGAGTGTTAGCATCAGCTTTTCTTTGAAAGACTGTAGGAGTCTGGGCTTAAACCTTGTGCTCCTGGGATTTTTTTTTTTTTTTTTTTGAGAGGGGACCTTTAATGAGTGCTTCTATTTCCTTAGGTGTGGTAAGAATATTTAGATACTTTATCTAATCTTGATTTAACTTTGGAATGTGGTACCTATCAAGAAAATCACCTATTTCATTTAAATTTTCCAGTTATGTGGAATACAGGCCTTTGAAGTAAGTCCTAAAGAACATTTGGGTTTCCAAAGTGTCTGTTGTTATGTCTCCCTTCTTATTTTTGATTTTGTTAATTTGGATACTGTCTCTCTGCTTTTGAGTTAGTTTGTCTAAGGGTTTATCTATCTTGTAGATTTTCTAAAGAACCAACTCTCAGTTATATTAATTCATTTTATTGTTTTCTTTGTTTCTAATTTATTGACTTCAGCCTGGATTTTCATTATTTCCTGCTTTCTACTCCAGGTGTGTTTGCTTCTTTTTGTTCTAAAGCTTTGAGATTTGTCTCTAAGTTGCTCATTTAGATCTCTACAGTTTTTTATGAAAACACTTAGTGCTATGAGCTTTCCTTTTAGCATTGCTTTCACAGTATCCCCTAAGGTTAGGAATGTTGTGCCTTGATTTTTATTGAATTCTGAAATGTCTTTCTTTCTTTCTTTCTTCCCTGAACCAGTGGCCATCCAGTAGAGAGAAGCTCAGTTTTAATCAGTCTGTAGGCTTTCTGTTGATTCATTGGTTGTTGAATTCCTGATTTAATCCATGGTGTTCTGATAAGATATAAGGGGTTATTTCTATTTTCTTTCATCTATTGAGACTTGCTTTGTGACCAAGAATAAAATCAATTTTGGAGAAGGTTCTATGAGTTTTGGAGAAGTTGTGTGTTTTGTGTGTGTGTGTGTGTGTGTGTGTGTGTGTGTGTGTGTGTGTGTGTGTGTGTGTGTGTTTGAATTGTTCTTTAAATATCTGTTAGGTCCATTTGACTTATAATCTCTGTGAGTTTCATTATTTCTCTCTCAATGACCTGTCCCTTGGTGAAACTGTGATATTGAAGTCTCCCACTATTAATACATGTGCTTCAACATGTGATTTATCTTTTTAAAAAAAAATTTCAGCATTTTAATACTATCCTTTTATGTTTCTCAAATATATGGAATGACAAACTGCTTTAAACATACTGCCTTCTTCATTGTTAAGGGTATGGGTATTTGCATTATGATTCATAACAGTAGCAAAATTACAGTTATGATTTTGCAACAAGAATAACTTTATGGTGCAACTCCATAGGTGATTTACCTTTTACTAATCTTTCTTTTACAAATCTGGGATTCCTGCATTTGAGGCACAGATATTCAGAATTGAGATGCCATCTTGTTTGAATTTTCCTTTGATGAGTATAAAGTATGTTTTCCCATCTCTTTTGATTAATTTTGGTTGAAAAATCTATTTTATTAGATATTAGAATGGTTACTCTAGCTTGCTTCTTGGGTTCATTTGCTTGGAATACCATTTTCTAGCCACTTACTCTGAGTAATGTCTCTCTATGTTGCAGAGGAATATTTCTTGCAGGTAGCAAAATGATGGGTATTGGTTTTACATCCATTGTATTAGCTTGCTTCTTTTTATTGAGAAATTGGGTCCATTGATGTTGAGGGATATTAATAACCAAGGACTGTTAAATCCTGTTATTCTGATGTTTGTGGTAGTTCTGTGTGTGTGTGTGTGTGTGTGTGTGTGTGTGTGTGTGTGTGTGTGTGTGTGTATGCCTGGGTTGTGTTTCCTGTTCCTTTGGTTTGCTCTTTTAGAATTACTTATTTCCCATGTTATCTTTGTTATTATTATTCTGTTTGGTTAGAGGTTTTTTTCTTTTTTTTCAGTAAAAGAATATGCTATTTCTATATTACCCTGGCACTTGTTGATAGTATTCTTTTTTCTTTCTTTCTTTCTTTCTTTCTTTCTTTCTTTCTTTCTTTCTTTCTTTCTTTCTTTCTTTCATTCTTTCTTTAGATGCTTTATTTACATTTCCAATGTTTCACCTTTTCTAGGTCTCCTCTTTGGAAACCCCTATCCCCTCCCCCTCCCCGCCTCTGTGAGGGAATTCCACCTCCCACCCACCCACCCACCCATTCCCATATTCCCACCTTGACATTCCCCTTTACTGGGACCTCTAACACCCTCAGGCCCAAGGGCCTCTCCTCTCCCTGATGGCCAAGGAGGCCATCCTCTGCCACATATGTGGTCTGAACCATGGGTCCCTCGATGTGTATTCTTTGGTTGG
>JAPYYD010004327.1:0-13216 GCA_028551405.1 Uromys caudimaculatus | reverse complement strand
GTAGTACTCCATTGTGTAGATGTACCACATTTTCTGTATCCATTCCTCTGATGAGGGACATCTGGGTTGTTTCCAGCTTCTGGCTATTATAAATATGGTGGCTATGAACATAGTGGAGCATGTGTCTTTATTACATGTTGGAGCATCTTCTGGGTTTATGCCCAGGAGAGGTATAGCTGGGTCCTCAGGTAGTATTATGTCCATTTTTCTGAGGGTCCGCCACACTGATTTCCAGAGTGGTTGTACCAGCTTGCAATCCCACCAGCAATGGAGGAGTGTTCCTCTTTCTCCACATCCTTGCCAGCATCTGCAGTCACCTGAGTTTTTGATCTTAGCCATTCTGACTGGTGTGAGGTGGTATCTCAGACTTGTTTTGATTTGTATTTCCCTGATGACTAAGGATGTTGAGCATATCTTTAGGTGTTTCTCAGCACTGCAAATTTCCTCAGTTGAGAATTCTCTGTTTAGCTCTGTTCCCCATTTTTTGATGGGGTTATTTGGTTTTTTGGAGTCTAACTTCTTGAGTTCTTTGTATAAAGACAGCATTTTCAACAAATGATGCTGGTTCAACTGGCGGTCTACATGTAGAAGAATGCAAATTGATCCATTCCTATCTCCTTGTACAAAGCTCAAGTCCAAGTGGATCAAGGACCTCCACATAAAACCAGATACACTGAATCTAATAGAAGAGAAAGTGGGGGAAACTCTCAAACACCTGGGTACGGGGGAAAGTTCCTGAACAGAACACCAGTGGCTTATGCTCTAAGATCAAGAATAGACAAATGGAACCTCATGAAATTGCAAAGCTTCTGGTAAAGCAAAGGACACTGTCAATAAGACAAAACGGCAACCAACAGATTGGGAAAAGATCTTAAGCAATCCTATGTCCGATAGAGGGCTAATATCCAATATATACAAAGAACTCAAGAAGCTAGCAATCCTTTTCATTTTCAAGTAAACATAGAGTTGTCCATGTGTCCATATGTTCTATGGCATAGACTAAGTGCGTAAAGCTTAAAACAAAGTTGAGATCATATTTATGTCAAACAATCCATTGGGACTTCCTAATACTGAGACTTCATGATTTTTGGCATAATACAACTGCTGTGGAAATTAAAGTGAAAAAAAAAAAAAAAACATGATATTTGGGGAATCCAAATCCTCTGGATTCAAATAACAGTCACTTATCTTCTAAGCTGTATCACCGAGGGCTACCTACTTATATGGGGCCTCAGGTTACTTATTTTTAATAAAAACTAAATCCTCTTCACTGGGTTGTTGTAAGGAATAGATGAGCTAATGAGAGTTTGCCTCCTTGGGATGAGATCTGACACACTGTAAGTACAGATTATTGTTTTCTAAATCAACTAGGTAGGTTAGGGAGGAGTAGGTGGCATTTGTAGAAGTTTAATAACAGTAATTACTAATATCTCTCTCAGATAGATAGATGATAGATTGGTGATAGATGGATATATGAATAAATAGATCAGTGATAGATAAACAAACAGAAAGATGGTAGATAGATAAATAAATAGATAGATAGATAATAGATAGATGATAGAATGATACAACAGATCTGATTGCCAATTAGATTACATGTGTTTAAAACTGAGAAGTACCGATGGACAGTAGTGGTGCATACCTTTAATCCCAGCACACAGGAGGCAAAGGTGGGTGGATATCTCTGAGTTTGAGGCCAGCCTGGTCTATAGAATGAGTTCCAGAACAGCCAGGTTTACACAGAGAAAGCTTGTTGTGAAAAAAAAAATTAACTACAACATAAATAAGAGCATACAACAAAGTATGCTCTTAATTTAAAGAATGACATACACATCAATTGGCAGGTCGTAAGGATGATGCTAGTATGTGAAAATTTTTAAGGGGACATGGATCCTGAAGTGACCACCTCCTGTAGCTAGGCAGGACTCCCAAAGGAGAAATAGGACACCAACCCACCCACAAAACCTTCAACCTACAAGAAGTGCAGGGACAAAGACGGAGCAGAGACTGAGGGCAACCAATGACTGGACAATCTGAGACCCATCCCATGGGCAAGCATCAATCGCTGACACTATTAATAACACTCTGTTATGCTTACAGACAGGAGTCCAGCATAACTGTCCTCTAAGAGACACCACCTAGAAGCTGAGAGAAACAGATGCAGAGACCCACTGCCAAACATTAGAGTTCAAGAAGTCTTGTGGAGTAGTTGAGGGAAGGATTGAGGAACTCAGAGAGGACAGGGACTCCACAAGAAGAACAAAAGAGTCAACTAACTTGGACCCTTGGGGGTTCCCAGAGGCCAAACCACCAACCAAAGAGTACGCATAGACTGGACCTACACATATGTAGGTCCCTCACACATATATAGCAGAATTGCAGTTTGGTCTTCATGTGGATCCCCCAACAACTGGAGTGGGAGATGGGCAGGTATTTACCCTGACTCTGTTGCCTGCCTGTGGATCCTGTCCCCCTAACTGGGTTGCCTTGTCTGGCCTCAATGGAAGATGATATGCCTAGTCCTGCAGTCACTTGAGGTGCCAGGGTAGATTGGTACCCAGGGGAGGGAGGAAACTTCTTCTCAAAGGAGAAGGGGAGGGGTGGGAGAGGGGCTTTGTGAAGATGGGACTTGGAGGAAGGGGGCTGTAATCAGAATGTAAAGTGAATAAATAAATAAGTTAATGGGGGAAAAGTTATTTTTAATTCAAAGAAACATATCCTATGGATATAATCTAATAGTTGCCTTCTTAAAACCTGCTTTACATCTCTGCTCCTCGGGCTGTAAATGGGGTGATTCAATATGAGGATCATCACCATGTAGCATTCGACCCCTTGTTCTCTTCCATAGAGCTGCTGGGTTAGACAACAAGAAAGAAGGCAATCAGTTCATAGTAGAGAATGATTGCAGTGAGGAGAGAGGTCCATCTGGACAAAGGCTTGTGTTTCTTTCCAGTGGATCATGTCTGCAAGTGATGGTGGGGATGTAGGCTAAAGAAGGAGAAAGTGCTGTTCACAGTGATAGTGCCAGAAGAGATGGAGTAGATAATGTCAGTGATGGATACACAGGGAGAGAAAACTTTCAAGGAAGGAAAGAAGTCACAGAGGAAGTGAACTGTCTCATTTAGTCCACAGAACAGACTCAATATGCTCCTAGCCACCTTTCAAGTATTCACACAACCACCGCATAAGAAACCACCTTGGAAATACAAACCCTGTGGGACATTCTGGTAAAGTACAGGACAAAGAAACAACCAATATGAAATATGTATGAGAGCCTGTTACCTTATTAATACGAATTATAAAATAAAAATAAAATATTATTTAAAAACCTTAGATGTGGCCTTTGTTCTCTCTCTCTCTCTCTCTCTCTCTCTCTCTCTCTCTCTCTCTCTCTCATGGTATTTCCATTCCTTTCACAGTTTTGAGAGTGTCCACACTCTGCTGAGGAGATGGCCATATGAGCATGTAGGCCATGGCAGGAAGCAGGAAGCATTCAGGTGACAACCCAAGCATCACTAAGGAATAGAGGTAGACTTCACAAAAGCGATGGACTTCAAAATAGAGAAAACATTAAAACTGATAGAATTAAGGTGCTTTTATTACAAGAAATGGAGTGACACCTTTCAGAAACTGTGATAACTTTTTAAAAATAAAGCATTAGTGAGGATGTAGAAGTTTCAAAGATTAGTTTGATTAATCTCACTGACATGTGTATAGGGCAGAGCTTCACAATTTCCAGATGCACAGTGATCCTGTGCAAGAGTTGCCAGGAGTTCTGGAGATAAAGATGAGAGACATCAACAATGTCATCAATTGGTTTGAAAGAGAACACATGACATATTAAAAAATAATAAACACTTTTAAGAAAAAAATACTAAACATATGAAAAAGTAACCTGTAATTATAGACTACCTAAAATATATAGAATTTTAAAAAAATAATTCTACATCATCCAGGTATCGCAACTATGAAATATGCACATTTAATTTGAGTCCAGATTTTAGTTTATTGAGTCCAGATTTAATTTATTGAATTATTTAAAAAGAATTAAATAAGTTATCATTAATCAACATAATACTACCATACATTCAAGAGATTTTTTTCATGTAAAACAAGGCAAACAACATATAACTATTGCATATGTTCCCCCAAAGCATGTTATTTTTATATATTTATATTTTATATTTATATATTTATATAAACACATTGAATAGTGTTCAAAACGAGGAATGTGTTCTCACCATCAATTTCCTCATGGCCTCTTTTACCTCCTTGTTCCTCAGACTATAGATCAAGGGATTCAGCATGGGGATCACCACTGTGTAGAACACAGACACCACTTTAATTTTGTTTGGTGAATGGCTTGACTCTGGTATGACATAAACAAATGTAACTGTCCCATAAAACAAGGTGACTGCAGTGAGGTGGGAGGTGCAGGTGGAGAAAGCCTTGTGCCTGCCCTCAGTAGAGCGCATCCTGAGGATGGAGTGAAGGATGTAGACATATGAAATAACGATTACGAACAGGGTGATGACGATGATGGAGCCTGCTGAGATGGCAGGAGACATTTCAGCAACATAAACATGGGTACAGGAAAGCTCCACCAGTGGTGGGAGGTCACAGAAGAAGTGGTTGATTTTATTTGGTCCACAAAAAGTCAGGCTCAACAAACAACTGGTGAATGATGAGGAATTCACACATCCTCCCACATAGGAAATAACCAGTAAGATGAAGCAGATCCTGGGAGACATGAGAGTGGAGTAGAGCAGAGGTGAGCAGATGGCCACATAGCGGTCATAGGCCATGGCGGCCAGCAGAAAGCACTCAGCAGTCCCAAAGACCACATCAGAGCCAAGCTGGATGATGCAGCCAGCCACAGGGATGGCAGTTCTCTCTCTCAGGAAACTCACAATCATGACAGGTGTGACTGAGCTGGAGTACCCAATGTCCACAAAGGCCAAGTGGCTAAGGAAGAGGTACATGGGGGTGTGTAGCTGAGGGCTTCTTCTGATCAGCATGATTATGCTGACATTGCCCAATATGGTGATGAGGTAGACAACCAGGAACAACACAAAGAAGATACAACAAAGGGTGGGGTCCTCAGTTAGCCCCAAAATAATGAACTCTGTTACCATTGTGTGATTTCCAGGCTCCATCTTTTTTGAAATGATCCCTACTGAAATAAAACCAGTGGTTATCAGAATATGTCAAAAGACATCATGAATGATATACACCATTCAACATTTAGAACCAGGAGCATACATGGGCCAGTCTGAGGCCCCTGGCACAAATATAGCAGATGTATGCATGGTCAGGCCTTAAGATGCACTTAATCCTTGAAAGACTTGAGGCGCCAGGGAAGGGGGAGTCTGGTGGCTCCTTCAGAGGCCAGGGGGAGGAGGAATGATATGAGGAACTGTGGGAGGTGGAAACCAAGGAGGAAGCAATGACTGAAATGTAAATAAATAAAATAATTTTTAAAATTAACATTTAAAATAAATAAATAAATAAATCCACAATACATAAATAAATGTGGATCTCTCTTTAGTCTGATGTTTCCCCCCCCCAATATTCCCAAAACCAAGTTACATCATAATAATTTCATAATATCATTATTTATTTAAGCCCACAGATACAAACTGAGCAATGACTCAGAACAGAACACAGGACTCTCACAGATGTGGCATTTGATCAAGTCAGGAGGTGTAATGAATGCACAGAGCACAGATGTTCTGAAACTCCAAATGGTTGAAGTGACAGTTGTATGCTTGGATTTGCAGTATCTGGTTCAACTCTATTTCTCAGTCCCATTGGACCTTGCCCTTCCTAGTCTTCTTGTAATCATGTGCCACTGTGGGTGGTGCACGCCACTCTGCTGTGAAAGTGAATGGTATATTCTCAGGATCAAACTACAGCGCCAGTGGGCAACTCTCTTCACCTTTCCAAAGTGACACCTTTTACATGATACATCTACAATATAGCGGCACCTCCCACCAGCCTGGGCTTCAATTGTGAGAACAGGGAATATATTGTACATGCACTGGAAGTGAGACATAGGGCCTCTGTGTTAGATTACTAAATTTCCAAGGGTAATTTACTGGGGCAGCCTAACACCACCTATCCTGATTAATATACTTATAGATTGTTTTAAAATGGGAGTTTCACAGGGAGATTACTCCTGAGAAAAGCATGGCAACAAGTCTATTTTGTATCTCAAGAACTATATAGAATGAACAACAGAATACATTTCTTAATCTTATTTAGATAAGGTAATGAATTATGTTAAGAAAACACCAGGGCTGGAGAGATGGCTCAGCCGTTAAAGGCTAGGCTCACAACCAAAAATATAAGAAAACACCAAATATTTATCATATGCCAGCCATATTAGAACAAGCACAGTAGTATACAATTAGAAGAGATAACAAAAGAAATCACTGCTCAAAAATTAATTAGAGGAATACAAAAGCTAAACAAAATGAAGGCAATATTTAACAGAAGCAATATTGTCAAGAGAAACTATCCCAAAATATATTCAATAATTATACTATTAGCTTGGGTACTAAAAGTGTGAAAAATGTTCAATATCTATAATTACTATAGAGATGCAAATTAAATTCACAGTGAGATATTACCTCCTTGCTCTTAGAATGCTTCTTACTAAAAAGATATCTGCACAGAGGGCATTGTGCTGCCTTTAAATGGAAGGAAATATCATTGCCCTAATATAGGAGGTCCTGGAAGACACTGCGTTAGAAAAATTAAAGAGAGAAAAATAAATACTGGGTAGTCCCATTCATATTTTGAAGCTAAAAGTCCATTACATAGAGCAAAGAGTAGAATGGTTTTCCCTGGAGGGTGGGGGCAGTAGATGACAAGAGTAGAGAATGGGGGGCGGTAAACAAACTAGTACAACATTTAAATTAAATAGTAATGATATATCTTAGCAATTAGCTGAACAGTATTGCAACCATAAAATAAGCATATTATATTTCAAACTTGTAAGGGATAGATTTGAAAATGTTGAAACATAATACAAAAATGACAGTGAGTTTTAGATATGTCAAGCAACTTGATGTAACCTTTCTACAATAAAAATGTACATTAAAATGTCATGTTGTGCATCATAAATACATAACTACTATTTGATCATTTAATGATTTGATTTTTTTAATTCAGAAACTGGATTCCATGAAATAAAAGATATTCTCACTGGGAGTTGATCCCCAGCAGTAGGCTGGCAACAATAGAACTACAGTATCTCCCCAGCTGAGGCTGGGCAGGCATTGAAGACAGGGACAGAAGACAGTGGGAGTGGAGAATGGAGATACCTGTGCCTCCCCCTTTCATAACCACTCAAAAATTCAAGAATATCCATTTTCAACCTCAATGAAATAGCAGCCTGAAAATATCCTCTTACCAGTCAAGGGGATGGGAATCTCATCTCTAGGTCAAAAACAAAGCCCAAACAAAAAATTAATAAACCTCTACCTATGTTTCCCTCTCCTAAAAATTCTTATAATGGTTTATCCTGACATTGGTTTCAAATTTGAATTTACATTTCTTATTAGTTCTACATGCCCAAGCTTTTAAGTAGCATAATTAATAATAATGTGGGATTGATTACTGTGATACTCTATAGACATTATAGACTATAGATTTATTTGTGATAGATTAAAAGTAATTGTTAACTTTGTTCCTGAGACATGTATGCAATAATAACAAAGACTGAATATTACCTGCTGTCTACACACAACAAAAAAAAGTTCAGGAATCATCCTACTACAGCAGGGCTTTCTTCTACATGACTCAGGTCTGTTTGCAATGTAAGACACAATACCTCACACCAGACATGCTCCTCTCTGCTAGCATCTTATTGAAAATCCAGTGGGAGAAAATCTAATGAGATTGAGAAATTGAGTGTGCTGTATTTTCATTTATTATTGTCCTGAACAAATCCCAGGGGGTTCACTTATTATCTTCACTAGTAGTAGACAGTTTTACAACTGCAGTGATCTAATTAACTTTGAGTCTTGATTTGTATAAACATAATTAGCATGGGCTAAGCTGTGATGATCTGTGACATACCTAAGAAACATTGATCACCACATACATCAAGCACAAGAGGTCAAAGAGATAGAATAACATTAAAAGGTGAATAGACCAGGAATATAGATCAGGAGTTCAATGTGTAAGAGTCTCTTGAGAGGAGTAGTAAAGTCACAGTAAGATGCTTGTTTGGGTAAAGGTCCATCAGAGAAAAAAGTTCCCCTAGGTACCACCTCAGCAAGTGCAGCAGACCTTGGGAAACCAACTCAGCATATTTCAGAATGCTTAGTAAATTAAAAATATCATAAACAAAATATAATATGGAGTTTTGTAAAGTGGTGAAAGAAAATTTTAGTTTAATAATGATGACTCCTGTTGCCATGTTTTCTATGGCCTCTCATCTTGAAAAGACTCATTCTGAATTATAGATAAAGTACTTTAATACCCAAGAATTGTCTCTAAAAATGTGTCAAGTGGAATGCTGAGAGCATCATAAAAGAAATGAGAATGGGTGAATGCGAGCACCTGTGGGGGCCAGATGATGGGTACATAAAAGTTGCAAATTCTACTCTCTCTACTTTTGTATGTTATATAGGATTTAAGTTGGGCATTATGGTTCATAATATCATGCCTCCTCTGGTTTGTGTATAATTGACTGTTGCCATTCCTCAGGTACTTGTTGGACTTTCTCATTCTTTTCTGAACATCTAGGGTTTGTTTTTCATTTTCTGCCCACCTCTATCCTGACCCTTACCAGGATAATTTCTAAGATCTACCTTCCAGCTTAGTTTTCTTTTAATTTATGTTTAATCTACTATTTATTATATCTTTACAGAGTATATATTTTGTGATTAGACTGGCTCTGTTTATTTTTATCATGTGTGAAGTGTTTTGCTGTAGTTTTGGATGTGGTGGTTTGTTTTGTTCTGTTCCTTTCTTAGAGTGTTTGTTCTTTCATTTCCTCAAAAACATTAATAAAATATTGCATCATGTCTATTAGATATTCTGTTATTTAGTCTCCTTAATGACGTAAGTCTCCTCTCTGGTACACTGACTAACATTTTCTAGGTTTAGCTTTTCCAACATCTGCTTTCTTTCAACATTGGCTCAGGATTTTTATGCTAATTTCTCTGGGAGATTTACAGATGTGGTTCTGGCTTTAGAGTCAATGATACAGGACAGGAGTTTTAAAATCTCCTTCCATAGCTAAGGAAAGCTTCTGAGGCCAGGTGTGTGACAAGGAGTGTTCCTGCAAGGGAGCTCACATACTCCATTGTGTGAAAGTGAAGCCTGGACTTTGTTGGAGACCAAAGATCTTGGAGAAGCCAGAGTAGTGAGATACCTGCCAAGGAGACCTGCAGACAAGCTGTGGATCCATCCAGAGAGAGAAGTTGTGCTGCAGTCAACAAAGCTAAAAGCAGTGGGAGACCTGGAGAATATCAGAGACATGAGGCATGGAGATGTAGAATATGGAGTTTGCCTTGCTGGTTTCTTGTCTTCATTTAGTCAAATATCTCCTTACTACACTTTCCTCTCTTTTGAAGTGGCAATGCATATTCTATGCCATTGTCTGTTGAAAGTATATGATCTGCTTTTTGATGATTTTACAGGGGCTTATAGTTACAGATTGCCATGAGTTTTGGAGACTATGGACTTTGGACTTTTAAACAGTATTGAGACTAAGATAGACTATAAAGACTTTTGAAGTTGAATTGATAGATTTTTGCTTTATGATATGGCCCCAAGCCTATGAGAGCCAGAGAGTGGAATATGAATAACTCCCCATAAGCTCATATGTTTAAATGCATAGTCACCAGAGAATGGAACTCTTTGAAAGAGTTAGGAGATTTAGGAGGTGTGGCCTTGTTGGAGGAAGTATATCACTGGGCATGGGTTTTGAGGTTTGAAAAGCAGATGGCAGGCTCAGTCTCTCCCTGCCTCTCTATCTGTGGCTCAGGATGTAGCTCTCAGGTTCTTTGTCATCAGCACTCTTTCCTGCCACCGTGCTCCCTATCATGATGATAATGGACTAAGCCTTGAAACTCTAAGCAAGCCCCAGTTATATGCTCTCTTTCATAATAGCTGTCTTGGTCATGGTGTCTCTTCACAGAAATAGAACACTAACTAAGACAAAATGTATCCCAAAAGACGAATGAACCAAATTCTGAAGTCCCAGCTTCATGTTGTGTATGAATGTTGATATGTATTCACAGCTGAGTGTAGATATGTATTCGGTGTTCTGACAAATGAAGGATTAAGTAGAGGCTCATTATAGTGTATGTGTCTGTGTGTGTGTGCACACGTGTGTGTGCGTGTATGCATGTGCATGTACATGTGGGGGGCGTATGTGTGTGTTTGTGTGAATATGTGTGTGAGTGTATGTGTACATGTGTGTGCATTCCTTTTTTAAAGATTCATTTTTTTATTTTATGTATATGAATACACTGTAGCTGTCTTCAGACACACCAGAAGAGGGCATCAGATCCTAATACAGATGGTTGTGAGCCACCATGTGGTTGCTGGGAATGGAACTCAGGACCTCTGGAAAAGCAGTCAATGCTCTTAACCACTTAAGCCATCTCTCCAGCTTAATGTGTATGCCTTCTTATATAAAGAGAAAAACAAGCTTTCGTTTTTCAATCTAGAGGTCAGTTTGTTATCCTATGATCCTAGAAAAGAACAGTAGGTCTCAGCTCATAGATCTACCTTAAGTTCTTCAACCTTGAACATTCCAAGTCCAAGTGACATCTTTCTGCACTTTTGGCCATTAGTAGCACATAAAATTTAGCCAGAATGTAATAGCATTTGGAGTCAGGAGAGCTATGAACCAAGTTATTCTGGAAAGTGATTTTAAAAACACACAAGAGCTCTTGTTATCAAAGAAATATTGAGGTTTGAATTATGGCTTAAGCAATGATTGACTGCCTATATTTTGGGGAGAATATCACACCCAAATTAACAACTTCAAATTTTAGCTTCAGAATTAAAGCATGTGTGGACAAAATTTCAATCAGGAATTTTATTTTCCATCTTCACATAAACATTTTCTAAGTATGTAGCAAACACAAGTTTGAAGGGTTAAAAAATACTTTATTCATCACTAAATGGAAATGGATGTTCTATCCTTCTTCTAAAAGCTCAGAGTTCATTGTAGAAGAGAGGGTGGAAAGAATACAACATCTAGAGATGGTGGGTGACTATGTGCAAACTGTCTTCTGGACACAACAGAACAGCTGTTCATATGAACCTATAGTAGTCATGACAGCATACACAAGATCTGTGCATGCTCAAGCCATACCAAACCCCATCATGTAGAGGGAAGCTGGACATGAAGTCCCACTTCTAGCACAGGAGCCATTGGTAACTGATAGACGTTAGAAGAAGGAGAGTCAGTTTTCTCTGAGAATGTAGCCCCTTGTAAGCCAACCATGCCCTAAAGGAAAGGAACACCCAACAACATTTGGGCAGCACAAATTGGTGTTGATAGGTTTAGAAGAAAAAATAAGAATACAAGTTAGGCAGGTAGGGAAGTAGGGGTGGATCTGGGAAGAATTTCAGGGGAGGGGTGATGAATATGATCCAATTCCCAGATAACTAATCAATATTTCAAATGTTTTTAAAATATAATAGCATTTAGAGAGAAAAATCTAAACAATAAAGTTGGATTGCATTGAAGACAGAAATAATTATTTTGCATTTATATTAGTGTGTGTGTGTGTGTGTGTGTGTGTGTGTGTGTGTGTGTGTGTTAATTCATAGGTTTATTTTATGCAGCTGGAAATTTCATCATAAAGGAGTTAGGAGGCTTTGAGTTTGACATTTGCTATTTTTGAATATGTGATTTCTAGGAAGCTCACAGAAGCATTTAATGTTCTTACATGGTTATGACCCTGTCAGTCCACATACACACTATGTATGTCTTAATTAGGGTTTCTATTGCTGTGATAAAATACCATAACCAAAAGCAACTTGTGAAGGAAAATACTTATTTTATGTTACAGCTTGTAGTCAGTCCATCATCCAGGGAAATCAGGGCAAGAACTCAAGCAGAAACCTGGAGGCAGAAACTAGTACAGAGGCCACGGAGAAGTGGTGCTCTCTTGCTCCTCCTGGCTTATTCAGCCTTTCCTATACTGTCCCGTACCATCTGCCCAGGTGTACACTGCTCACAGTGAGCTGTACTCTTCTACAACAATCGTTAGCTAAGAAAATGCACCACAGAGTAGCCTCTAGGCAAAGACTATAAGGCATTTTTGTCAATTAAGAATCCCATGTGTCGAGTTTATATAAAACTAGCCAAAACAATGTGCCACAAATTCAGCCAGGAAAGAGGAAAATGTGGAAGTAATCATAGCCACTTTTTGTGCTGAGACATCTACCAGGTACAGAAGTGAAGATTGCTTGCCTTCTAGAATATTTTATTTAATGGTAGGAAGTGAAACTTCACAAACACTCCACTGAGCAGCATCCTAAAATCCTGAGTGTCTACCAGTATGTCTTATGGAATGTGCTACTATATTAGGTTTTTTTCTCCTCTTTCTCTCTAATGCATGGTAATGCAGTTACACTTGGAAAAGAACAGGAGTGAAGGATTTTAGTACATTCTGGTGGGCCGTTTGCAAACAGCTAAGAATGTCTACCCTTGCAAAGGGACAATGTTGATATTTGTTGTGTAGCAAAATCGTAGGAGATAAAATATTTTATCATGGAAAGAACCTCTTTAAGACTTAGGATGTTGATAGCCAAGCAGTGCCGGGAGAAAGTTACTCTCCCAGGCCCTCAGGACACAGAGACTGAGGAGGAAAAGTAAGGGACAGGAACCTTCCTGTTTCTATCTGTGGTAGGAGACCTGTGCCTGGGCAACCAGGGTTACATAGACAAGCAGTGCTAGGAGAAAATCACCCTCCCAAGAAGGTGGAAAAGCTGTGAGTGGGGATAAGACAAGCACCACTGCTCACTGGGACCTGGAGACCTCAGCCTGGGCCACAGGGCTCCAGGAGAGAGCTGGTATCCCAGGAGTGCTGACACACCTTCGAGCATAGGCAAAACCACCACTTCCATTCAAATTCACTGGATCAAGAGGGAACCTTGCAGAGCCATCAGGACATAGGAACCAAGAGACAGCTGGGAACAAGATCCTTCTGGTTTCTGTCTGCACCCCAGATCTGAC
>JAPYYD010004326.1:0-13217 GCA_028551405.1 Uromys caudimaculatus | reverse complement strand
TAGGTGGGAGGAGGAATTCCCTCACAGAGGCGGGGAGGGGGAGGGGACACGGGGTTTCCAAAGAAAAGGGGAATCATCGGAAATGTAAATAAAGTATCAAAAAGAAAAAGAAAAAAAAAGATACAGTGTACTCTGGTACCTTTAATTTATAGAGCTTAATAAATGTTTCCCATGCCATCTTCAGCCATCTTTTGTGACATTTTCTTATGCTTTAGTCTGTGAGCAAATCAGGAAGCTGGTAATAGATTGTCTCAAATCATACAGGCTTCCTTAGGCCTAGGAGCCATTATAAAAATAAGGGAGGAAAAGATGCTGTCTTAGGAGAGTGGCAGCAGGGAGCCTGGCATTTGGAAGCATCTCATGGGCTTCTGAGCACAACATGCCTGTGGAAATGAAAAGGCGCGCCCACATCGCTCACTGAGCTGTCAGCAGAACCCTGTGAACCGAAGCAGAGCTCGGGAGCTCATGGAAATCAGATGTTCTCCACTGTTATTAAACCTAGAGTTATTGCCAGTGCTTCATTACCTAAACCCTCCACCTATATATATATATATATATATATATATATATATATATATATTATATATATATTATATATATTATAATAATATAATATATATATATTCTCAGGCTACTTACTTTAATATTTCCTGTTTCCCAAAAAGCACTCCTATTGTAGCTGGCGGTAAAAGTCACCTTGTGGTATGACTGGGTTGAGCTGTGTTGTTGAATTTTTCATGTGCTCTGCCTGACTTGATCTTGCAGTGGTTGATGGAGTGAAAAGCCAGGAAGCAGGGGTAAGAAAGGGATGCTGTAACTGTTCCTGCTGACCTTGAGGCAGCCCCTTCTCAATGCTGTAAGGTGGCAAGGGTGCAGAGTTCTTCAGGTGGGCAAGGGAGGGGAGGTCGGCTACAAACACCCCTCTCAGCTTCTTCCAGAATATGTCATTCCTTTGCCGGTACACTGAAAGTATAGCTGCTTCTATTTAAAGGAACAATTTTGTAGATTGGCAGTCTTTCAGCAGTGAGAATGATGACATTGAGACTCATTGTGGTAGTCTCATTATCCCAGGATATGCAAAAAAATCTTGTGTAAAAGGCTATTCAATGCTCAATCAAAATTTTGCCTCTCATAAAACATTCCTCTGATTGTTCAATCAATTCATATTGTAGAGATCTGGAACCTCTTTGTGAAATGCACAATTCCCAAAGGGACTTGAACTATTTTCCTTATATAATTTTACTAGGAACTATGCTGTGCTGATCCTGTGGGTTCTACAATGAAACATACTTAGTATCTTGGGTGTGATGCTCTTACAGCAACCTCTGGTTCTTATAGTAACTTCTGGGATGAATACGTTGACGTTATCCCATTGCAGATGGAGAAGCTGATGCTTACAAAGGAAAAGTAACACGTTCACATTCCCGAGCTGAGAAAGGAAGGACACTAGTCTGTCCAGTCACCAAGCCTGTGCTTCATCACTAACTTCAACCTTATGGAATTAACCACAAATGACGTTCGAGGCCAGTCTGGTCTCAGAGTGAGTTCCAGGACAGCCATGGCTACACAGAGAAACTCTGTCTCGAAAAACCAAAAAAAAAAAAAAAAAAAAAAAAAAATTAACCACAAATGACACTGTTTTTGGGAAAAGACCTTATTGTCTTGGAAAGGAAGATATTTCTGAAGTAAAACACTATATAATTTGCTTTCTGAAGTGTTAAGGGGAAGTACTCAGCTTTGTTGTATCAAATGGTCTATTTACCATCAAATTTAGTTGAAACATAACCCTTATGGTAAGTTGTTTGGAGGTAGGGATTTTAGTAAGATGGAGTCATTAAATAAGAATCTATAAAAAGAGACTTCAGGAACTCCTTTGCCCCTCGGCCATGTGGAAACCCAGCAAGATGGCTGCCTGTGAGTCAGGAAGTGGCTTCACCACACACCAAATACTTTACTGCCTCCACCTCGAAGTTCCAGAAGGGTGGGAAACACGTGTTTGCTATTTAAGCCATCATTGAGGATGTTTTTGTCAGCCTATGCAGATCACAGAGGTGCCCCGTGCATCTTCTTCCTGATGTGCGAACCATATCAAGAAGATAAGTACAAAATCTGCTTCGTATTTCCTCTGGCTCATATTTATTTAATTATCCCCATTTCCATAGCATTACTTTTTACGTTCTAGCAGAGAATTATTATGCTGTCACATTTTTGGGCTCCTTCCGTCTTTTGTTCAGTATTAGTTATCATATTGTGAGCCTACTATCTGTGATGCACTCTGGGAGGCGTTTAAGAGAGCTGGGATACAGTGGCCGTGGGACTACTTTTAAGAACCCACTGCTGCAGTGGAGGGATATAGTGGGAGTATAGCATACAAAGCTCACTGCAGGCTAGACCAAGGTAGCCCAGTGAAGCAGGGGAGTGTTAAGCGCTGGAGGAGTCTGAGGACTCACTTTCACCAGGAGAGAGGTCAGGAGACAGCTCTGGAAAGGAATGCTTGCTGTGTGAGAGGTCATGTTGGAGTCAAGCTTGGAGGAGGACTGTGCGCAGTACTCTCATCCCAAAGGCAAGAACCAGGAAAGAGAGCGAGTCTCCCAAGGTCACACTCTGCCATCTGTAACTTTGCCTCCCAAGGTCACACTCTGCCATCTGTAACTTCCGGCTTCAATTTTAAGCCCGAGGGCTTGTTTAGTGCCTTTGCTCCAAACAGGTTTTCAATATTGTCATCATTCGGTCTTCGTGACTCTGCTCACAACTTAAAGAGGTTCTCAAGAGGCAAAAACAAAACAGCAAAACGAAACAAACCAGAAAGTTAGCAATTCGTCAAAACCATTAAGGGAATTCAGTGCTGACTAGGCAACTCTGGTATAGAGCATCACAGGTTTTGTGCCAAAGCTTGCTTGGAAAAGGAGGAGAGGTAGCAGATGGAGTTTTGGGTTGGTAATGACGACAGGTGGGAAACAGGTGATCGCAAACAGATGGACCGAGTATCGCTGAGAGACCACCAGCAGCACACTTTGCCAGCTTCTGTGGAAGGGTAGTCAGAAGATACAATTCTGTGTGTGGCCAAATTGCGTCGAGCTCAGACTACTTGCAATACAATGCTTGTAAAACACGATGCTACAAATCCCAGAAAGTTACCAAATGAGGCTATTTCTACATGGACGCTCAAGAAACATTGTAAATATTGGACAACTACAAAACGAACAACATGGAAGGCGAAAGGGCAGAGACTACAAAAAAAGAAATATGTCCAGTTTATGGAGAACCAGTGTGTTTGTGATGCAGCTGGTGTGAGGGCAAAAGATCCAGAAAGCAAAAGAAGTATTTGATAAACCCGAGAGCTCAGAGGCAGATCGTAAGTGGATTTAGTAGGGTTCATGGCAAATATATGTGTGTCCTGTGACACACCATGGAGGAGCTGTAAAGGGAGGTGGTGGGGGCGTGGGAGATGGTTCATGTCATTGAGTATCTGCTTCAGAAGCATAAAGACCTGAGTTCACATGCCCAGAACTCATAAAAAAAAGCTAGGAGTGTTGTTACCCGCAACGTTGGAGATGAGGAGAAAAAGGTGGAGACACACAGATCCCTGAAGCTCACCCTGCCAACATGGAGGACTGAATGAGCTCCAGATTCAGAAAGCCCCTGCTGCAAAAAAGACAAGTGGAAAGCTAGCATGGGAAGATGCCTAACAGGACCACTGGCCTCCTTATGCACACGCCTGCATGTGCATGCACCACATTAAAAGTGCATACATCGCATGCAAATACCATCCACACCAATTAATGAATTATAATTAATCAATTAATTGCAGACAGAAGGTGGTAGAGGTCCTTCCGCTGCAATATGCGGCTGGAAACAAGCCATTTAACCTTTGAATTTCCTATTTATTTCCCTAATGAGCCAATTTCTACAAATCTCATATTAGGTTTACTCTAGATAAAAATCTTTTTAGACAAAAATTTTACGAAGGATCGAATTTGTGCTAGTGGTGGAATGCAAATTTAAAGTAGAGTGTATATGATTGGCATGGCAATCATCATATAATTTTTTAAGCTTGGCGTCTACTTATGGCAAGTAATACTGATTTGCATTTCTGGAAGGTATTCACGTTTGTGTGGATGTTTGTCTGGATGTATGATTAGAGGTCAAAGGTCAATGTCAGGTGTATTTTCTCTATTGCTCTTATCTGTTATTTTTGAGATAGAGGCTTTCTCTGAGAAGAAAGCTCATTAACTAGGCTAGGATGGCCAGCCAGTGAGTTTCAGAAGTATATCCTGTCTCCATCCCCAACTACTACCCTTATGTGCCCACACAGCACCAGGGTTAGCAGCATGCTTTTAAACATGGGTTCCAAGGATTTGAACTCAGGTTCTCATTCTTGTATGACAGTCACCTTAACACCTGAGCCATGTCTCCAGCTCCTGATCTGTATCTCGTATTGCACTACATTTTTTTTCTTAAATGTTTTATCTACACGAAATGTAGACCAATTGTAAGAAAATAATTTTTTCACTGATGTATGACATACTCAATTCGTACAAGTTCTGCAGTTCATAGCTTTTATTGCTATAAAATTCATTTGTAGATGCATTTATTCACTGACCAAATATTTACATAATGCCAGCTGTGCCTCTTGCTCTAGGAAGTAGCTAGAGTCTGTTAACATGGAAGACAAAAATCTTTGCCCTATGGAGCTGAAACTTTTCTGAAAGGAGTATAAAAAGATATGTAAATAAAATATATATGTTATTGGTAGGAAATAGTCAAGACAAAGTGATTTAAACCCCAAGGAGGAAGACTGGAAGAGCAAAGGGTGCAAATTAGATGAGACAGTGGGGCTTCCCACTAGGAAGCTGGTGTTTGACCAAGGTCCTAAGAGGCAAGAGAATGATGCATATAAGTATCTTAGAAAGGAGTATGTGATACTTTATTTGCCATTGAATAAACTGATATTCCTGTACATTGAGTTCACACACGGCCGGACCCAGGAGGAGGGAAACACATGAGGCAAAAAGAAAAAAAAGAATTTAGAGTTCATGGTTATACTATACTACAAGAGAACACAGCAAGAGTGTCTTTGGAGGGGAGGGGTGCTATGTTCTATTTGGGTTGCAAATAGAACCCATTTGCTGGAGAGGCATTCGTGTAGAAACCCAGCAAGTGGGTGTGGCTTAGAGTTTAGAGAAATAGATTTGAGATTCATTTTTCATAACTATGTTTTAAACAGTCGCATGGCTAAGAGAGAAGAGGTAATCAGAACTGTATCAATCCCTTGGTTCTGTAAGAGACAGAGGATTGACGCTTATAGAGTTCTCTGGAGTACTATATCCAGGTCAGCTGGCCAGCATGCATAGCCCTGATACTGATTGCAAAGGCAGCAAACAGTTCTGATGTCATTAGTATGTTTATCTTACAGGCATTTTCTAGCAGAGACAAGATACTGCTGATTAGATGAGATAGACCTAGTTGCAGGTTTTTCCCTGTCCAATTACATTAGGGCAGCAGGAAGCCTGTGATTGGATAGGGAAAAGGGAGGCGGAGCTAAGAGTTGCAGAGACAGGAAGCATCTCAGGAGAGACAGAGAAGGAAGATGGCAGCAGATGTGAACCAGCATGGCGTTTACCAGCCACAAGTAGTTGTTATATCATAAGGTTAGAACAATTGGGATAAAGCTTTTATCATTATCAATTGGTTCCGAAATTATTATATTGGCATCTTGTAAATTGAGACTTTATTGATACATAAATCTAATTGGTTCATTATAAGCTTCAAGAGTTTTGATTCTACCGGGTAAATGGGTGTTGTAATGGCTGACTATGGGGTGGGCAGTCGTTGCATGGGTCTGGTGGCAGAGATCCACCAAGGGGCTCGTCCAGCCCAGAGAGACGGCTGAGCTGAAATCACCCGGCTGGAGCTCTGCAGCTGACGACAGCCGGAACTAGCACAGGAACAGCCGGAACTAGCACAGGAACTAGCCGGCTCACATTTTTAATATTTCACGAAACAGACCTGAGTCTACATATCTGTAGCATGACTTCAGGTGGCTTTGTACTGTTGAATTCTGTCTACAGGAGCACCAGAGCAGTGTCAAAGTCATAGGAAATGTTAGCTGTGGAGCTTCTGAGACTCGCTATAAGGACATCCTCAGTAAATGCTGGCTATTGTCATTGGAAGCAAGGTAAATGAACAATGTGATAGCTTAAAGTAATAGCAGGTTGTAGTAGACTGTGGGGCCGTTACTTAAAAATATAAGCAACCCAAATATTTTCTTTTGAAGCAGCATAGAAAAATGCCTCCACCAAAGAGAGCTGCCAGGATGAGGCAGGTGTGTCTTATTTTTGCAAACAGAATTGGAATGGAAATCCGTTCTATTTTATCCCTTTCGTTCAGAGGGACAACTTCTATGTGTGTTTTTATTTCTAATTTTCTAATCCATTCTATACAGAGTATGGTTGTTTTCTCCAGAAAAAAAATGTATATAAATATACTATAAAATTACTCCAAATTAAGAAAGAAAGAAAAAAGACAACTGTGCCTGTGGTGGTTTGAATAAGCTGTCCCTCATAGGTCCCGGCATTGGAACACCTGGTCCCCGGTTTGTGGATGTCTCATAGATATGGCCTTGCTAAAGGAAGCACATCACTGGCGGTGGGCTTCGAGGTTTCAAAGCTTCGAGCCATTCCCAATTCCTCCTCTCTGCCTCCTACTTGAATATGTGTGACCTCAGCTTCCAACTGCCAGCTCCAGCAGCTATGCCTGCTACCATGCTATCCCCACTATTACAGACCCTAACCCTCTGGAACTGTTAGCCCAAATAAACTCTTCCTTTTATGAGTGTCCTTGGTTGTTACGCCTTATCACACCAATAGGAAATTAATTGATACAGTGCAATTTCAAAGTTTTGCTAGAGTAGTGTTTAGTAAGTCAAGAGGCACCCGTTCCTAGGGAGTTAGCTTTGTTTAAGATAATATTTGCCTCTGACAAGGAGCCAGGTGCTACAATATTCTGCATCAGTTTAATTTTTTTTCATTAAATTGAGATCCAGATGATTTCTTTACAGAAGGTAGCTAATTTGAAAGACTGTTTCGTCCTGTGATTGGGTTGTCATGTGATTGGCTTGCCATGTGATTGGCTTTTCATGCGATTGGGTGGTCCTGTGATTGGGTTGTCATGTGATTGGCTGAATGGGTTCTATCGGTCCCAGCCCAACATTCTTGCTTTTCATCTCTTCTTTCTTCGAACTGTGACCACTGTTAGTTCCCTCATTAATAGGCTGGGTCATTTCTTTTGTCTAATACACTTTTAAAAATTAGTTCTTTATTTCATAATTGTATTCATATGTGTAACATACTTTGATTATATTGCCCTTCCCCCATTCTTTACTTGAAGCTTTTAAATTTGTTTTTTGTATAAGTGCTCTATCTGCATATACACCTGCATGCCAGAAGAGAACATCAGATCATGTTATAGATGGCTGTGAGTCACCATCTGGGAATTGAACTCGGGACCTCTGGAAGAGAAGCTGGCACTCTTAACCACTGAGCCATCTCTCCTTCCCCTACTTAAAACTTTTTTAAGAACTTTGTACATGAGCAAGGTGTTTCATCATTTCTGCCCTCCCTTTCTCCTTCCAGCTTCCCAGTGTCCCCCCTCCCTCTCCAGTTAGTGATCACTTCTTCTATAATTATTATTGTTATACCAGTCAACACGCCATGCCAACTTGGAAATATTTGCTTGACTGTGTTCGTAGATGAAGAGCTACAGGCAATCAATAGCTTCTGAAAGAGGAAGAATCAATCTTCTCCAGGGACAAGCCACTAAGAGTTTATCCAACCCCAAGTGACCAGTACTGAGCACATGTACATATGAACAGCACCAAAGCTAAGCAATTCTTTCCCATCTATGTTCAGTCTATGTTTATATCAATTACACATTGCAACTTTAATATATATATATAATTTAATATAACATTATCAGGGATAAAGAAAAACTATACATATACTACTTTGTATTTTTATTAATTATATAGAAAACATGCATATTTATATACAAAATATATGTATATTCAAATTTATATTTTATATTGTGCTGCGGGAAATATTTAAAAAGAAGGAATATAGCACATGTTCCTGCACTGTGCCCTGGTTCTCTCATCCCTGCGGGCTGGCCAGCCATGCACTGGTGGGCAATGGCTGACTTGCTTTCATCTTGTGGAGCTCTGAGTCAGAGCTTGCTAGGTTCCCACTGGTGGGTCACTACCATGCCAGCCCCAAGCATCAATACCCCCATGGCCTCAGTGGTGCTCATCAGGCAAACCCACACTTTGCTGCTGTCCCTTTCTCTCTGGAACCCAGATGAGCCACCATGTGAAGGAAAACACAAGACAAACTTAGCTCAGAAACAATAGTAACTCAATCTCTGGGTGCAACAACTAAAATCTAATATTGTAAACCTTATCAAAGTCTGATTCCTCTGGTGGTGAATCCTTGCAGATTCGCCATGAAACCAGGAGACTCTAGTAGCTACATCTTACCTACATGCTGTCCCCATTCCAAAAGGTCCCTCCTCACTCTCCTGCTTCCTCTCTTCCTCTCTCCAACCTGGAAGTCCCTCCTATGTGCCCAGTGATTGGCTCCTTTATTCATTAGGGGATTGGTTCACAAGAAGTCACAGGTGTAACTCACTCCTTGTCTGAAGCCCCTCCCAGGAGGGCAGAATTAGCAGAATACAAACAGCCCCAGGGCTATTCACAACAGCATTGTACTATAATGAAAGCTGCCTAAGAAATCATAGTAAGATATTGCTTCTGATGGTACTTGGAGTCAATAGTCAGTTGATGAAAGAGAAACTGGTCATTTCCATCATAGAGCTAAAGATGCATCTGGTCCAGGATTCAAGGGAGCTGACCCAGCAGGAGGAGCTGGCAGGAGCCCAGTTGCTGTCCTGTGCCAGCAAAGTGAGCCTGCAGAAAAATGGCAGAATGCATATTTCCAACCATATCTAGCACCTGGCACACATATTCTAAGCATGAAAAAAAAAAAAAAAAAGGACAGCTAAGCACTGCACCTCCACATTAGAAACCTTATGACACATGATCTCAGAGCCCATACTACCCTAGAACTCTGCATAGAATGGATTTCTAGGAAATAAGAAATACAGTTCCAACTTAGCCAAACTGATACAATACAATCTATTTGGAATTTAGCCCAATGTTTGATGAGGGATGGCGTTTTAAAGTTCCCTGAGAGCACACTGCTGGCTAGTCTAGAGGTTTGAGAAGCTTGAAGTATTGAAATTTCTTTTTCTAAATAACCATGAGATATGTTATTTTTGTGGGAACCGGGAACTACTAGACTTCCTGGAAACTGTTATCACTAAGAAATTGCTTCACAGATTGTCACTGAATGTATGTGATTCCATTGTCAAGTGGTTCTCAAAACTCTTATATCTTATAAGATGTGATGACACAAACTCATATGCACATAAGTTAAAATACAAAGAAATAACAGAAATGAGAAGCTTCCCTTTTCAAGTAAGGCTTGTTAGTGCCAGTGAGCCCAAGAATTGGAGAACTTGTCTCTGATTTTCATTATTTTTCCAATGTTTTTCTTTAGAGTAACTGATCTGAGAAGACTGACCATAATCTTTAGGCACTAAAAGATTACATTTTATTTTTATAATGTTCTTCTTAATGTAAACGCACATAGTTTTAAATTTGTTATGTGTGCCAGTAACTTTAGTCACAATTAATTAAATAAAAGGAATATTTTTTTCTTTGAAGTCAAAATTTCCCATCAGTTTTAATTTGTAGAATAGCATCCAAGATTTTGCTATTTATTTTGTATTTTTATGCTTTCTCAAGGATGCTCCTTCATTACTACTGTTGATTTTAAGGTTTGCCCCAAGCAATCTTTGAAGTCGTTGGGAGAACTTTTTAATTAGATTGTCTCTTGATGTTTTGACCAATGGTCATTACCATAGAAAGGGGGTACCCTAGCCATTTGCCCATGAGCATGATGGAAAGCCATTCTGTGACAGAGTCATGTCACAAAGCCGACATCCTGGGGACTGTTATACGGAGATATGTTATTTTTGTGGGAAGCTGGACAACTAGTCTTCCTGGAAACTATTATCACAAAGAAATTGCTTCACAGATTGTCACTGAATGTATGTGATTCCATTGTCAAATGCGTCTCAAAACCCTCATATCTTATGAGACGTGATGACACAAACTTGCATGTGCATGAGTTAAAATACAAAGAATTCCTTGTCCTTTTACTTATTTTCTAATTTCACATGAGACACTTTCTGGTATCCTAAACGTGGCACCCTGGGGGGGTAAATGCAAATTGATAGGAATATAGCATCAGAAAAAAAGGCTATTTTAAAAAATATTCCTCAAAGAACTATGTCCTCTGAGAAAAATAATTCTTATACATGTATTTCATAGGAAATAAGAATATTTTTTGAGTATAGCTCTATAACCTCAGTAGCAAGCCATATTCCCATATATTATCAGTAAAATTATATTTATAATTTTTTAATTTTCATAGAAGATGGGCTAATTTTACTTTTATAGCCTTGTGGACTTATGGATAACATGGTATCCATGAGCAGAAATTACTCAATAAGCACTTGCTGTATAAGAAAGGATACAACAAATGAATAAATAAATCTGTGTGTATAGCAGGCCTATTATTTGTAACAGTGGGAGGCCCACACACTCTCCATCACCACTTAAGCCCAGAGTCTTATTTTCCCTCAGTACAGCACTTATGATTTATTCTGACAGATGTAAAGCAGGCACTTGTGGTGAGTCTCCAGGCATCCACAAATGTTGGGAGTCCAGAAGTCATGGCTCAGCGTGAAGAATTTTATAACTATGTAAAAACCAAAAACTGTGGTGCCGAGGATCTAGCTCCATTGTTACAGTGCTTGTTTACTTACGTGAGTTCAGTCCCAGTCAGCACTGCGTGAGCAAACAGATGCTGTGGAACATAGCTCTAGCACCGAATCCTGGAGGTGCAAGGACCAGAACGCAACATTATCTTGAGCCATACAGTGAATTCATGGCCAGCCTGGGCTGCATGAGACCCTGGGAAGGGGGAGTGGAGGCTAGGGAGTGAGAAAGAGGATAGAGAAAAAGAAAGAGAAGAAATTAAGAGAGGAAGGGACAGGAAGGAAGGAAGGAAGGAGAGAGAGGAAAAGCCAAAGCTGTATCAGTGCCATGATAACAATTCAAATTGCACTCCAGAGCTGTCCATCATTGTCTTGACATCCATTTGTGTGGTTGTTGTTGTTGTTGTTGTTGCTGTTGTTTTTATGGTTCATGGTTCAAATTTTTTTTTTGTTTGTTTGTTTGTTTTTTGTTTTCGAGACAGGGTTTCTCTGGGTAGCCCTGGCTGTCCTGGAACTCACTCTGTAGACCAGGCTGGCCTGGAACTCAGAAATCCGCCTGCCTCTGCCTCCCAAGTGCTGGGATTAAAGGCGTGCGCCACCACTGCCCGGCTTCACGGTTCAAATTTTAACAAACAGAGTTAAATGTGAGACCTTTGGGGGTTTGAGGAAAACATAATTTTACGTGTCAAGGGAACCGGGTCCCATTTTATTAATTCCATAATTCCAGTATAATATGTCTACAGTTCCATGTTCTGTTATAAATATTTTTCTGCTCACAACTAAATTTGTTTTTTAAATATAATATGTTTGTTGATTATTTTGTAATTTCACATCATGAACCCCAATCAAACTCACTCCCCAGTCCTTCTTGGTTTGCCTATTCACACTTGTGACCTCCCAACCCCCACAAGAGAAAGAGAAGGAGGAGGAGAAGAGGAAGAAGAGGAAGAGAAGAGGAGGAAGAGAAGAGGAGGAGGAAGAGGAGGAAGAACAGGAAGAGAAGAGGAGGAGGAAGAACAGGAAGAAGAAAAGGAGGAGGAGAAGGAGGAGGAGGAAGAACAGGAAGAAGAGAAGGAGGAGAAGAAGGAGAAGAAGTAGGAGGAGGAAGAGAGGGAGGAGGAGGAGGAGGAGGAGGAGGAGGAGGAGGAGGAGGAGGAGGAGGAGGAGGAGGAGGAGGAATAGAAGAAAAAAAGAAAGTAAGTCCAATTTGTGTTGGCATGGTAAAACTCCTGGTGGGCAGCTCTCTAAAAGAAAACTTGAGTCCTTCTCTACCTGCACCCCCACCTATAGCCATCAATTATAGAGAGCTGCATTTCAGCATTTTTATATTGTTTTAAGAGTTCTCTTCGATGGCTTTCTGTCTGTCTAGACTGTTTCTTTGGGGAATGGGGTGAAGTGGAGTTGGGGTAGATACAGACGCTTTCTATGTCCCTCTTTCTTAATTGTAAGTCTGCAGTCACAGATACCATGGCAAAAGTAGCTTCCTTGGTCTTTACAGTCAGTGGAGCATGAATTATGGACTTCCGCGTGGTTTCTGGCGACAGCACATGCCGCAGACCTCAGGTAGCTGTACAGACCACAGACATCAATACTGCCCTCTGCCGCAGCTTGGACCACAGATACTATCATGACCCTCGGTGGCAGCACAAGCCAAGGATGTAACATTCATTCATTCCTTCTTCACTTATTCTAGTTCTCACCAGAAATACCTGCCTTGCTCACCAACCAGGCCCCTCAACATGAAAACTGCACTTGCTTTTCCACTTTCCACTCTTCTGTCTTTCAGTATTAAAATCATTTCCCACATCGCACCTCACACCTAAGTCCCCACTTCCTTTTACTCTGAAACTTTCTGCCCTGTTACACTAATCTCAGCACTGCCATATATAGGTCTATCCACAGTCTATGTTCCATATATAGGTCTATCTCGTTCCCTCATCCCCAGAGCCTGGCAACTGTGCCTCTGATGTTTACACAACAGTTGTCAATGTATTGAAATTTAATTGAGTTGTCTGTTTTTAAATGCTTTAAAAGTAAATTGTATGTCTTGGTATTTGACTACGTTTTTAAAAAAAGAGCAGTATGTTCAAAAGTCTTCCTTTTGGCAGAGTGAACCTAGTCCTTTCCAGGAACTGAAAGGCAGCAGCCTCGAAGGATGGCCAAAGCAACAGGGAACCGGACACAAAGCCAGCCTAACAGCAGGCTATGGCTGCTGACCAGCGCGCATGCGTGAACCATGCAAGGGCGCATGCCAGCTAACCATACAAACAAGTTATTTATTTATTTATTTATTTATTTATTTATTTATTTATTTATTT
>JAPYYD010004325.1:0-13218 GCA_028551405.1 Uromys caudimaculatus | reverse complement strand
TTAAGTGAAACTTAGATATTCTGAACTTGTGGGCTAATATCCGCTTATCAGTGAGTACATACCATGTTCGTTCTTTTGAGACTAAGTTACCTCGCTCAGGATGATATTTTCAAGTTCCATCCATTTGCCTGCAAATTTCATTAGGGCTTCTAGTTCTTTACTTCTGTTCTCTTGTGTTTCTTTAAGGGTGTTAATTTCTTTCTTAAAGTCTTCTATCATCATCATGAGAAATGATTTTAAATCTGAGTCTTGCTTTTCTGGCGTATTGGGGAATCCAGGGCTTGCTGTGGTGGGAGAGCTGGGTTCTGATAATGCCGAGTAGCCTTGGTTTCTGTTCCTTAGCTTCTTGCCCTTGCCTTTTGCCATCTTGTTAACTCTGATGTTAGCTGATCTTACTCTGTCTGGCTATGGCTTTTCCCACCTGCAGGCCTCTGTATCAATACTCCTTGAAGACCAGTTCTCTCTGAGAAGTGTTTTTTCCACGCTCCTGGGAGAATAACTTTCTCCCGGTGCTGCTTGGCTATGGAACCCTGGTGGCCCACGCAGAGATCTCCTGCTGCCGATGGGATCCAGGGGGTTTCTATGCCCACTTACCTCAGTCCCTGTGTCTCGTAGGTTCGGGGCTGTTCCTGGTGAGCTGTAGAGCTTGTCTTGGCCCCCCTCCTGGCTTTTCCAAAGCTCCTGGGAGGGTAGATTTTTCCTGGCTCTAATTGACTATGGAGCCCTGTGGCCCAACCTGAGGTCCCCAGCTGCCGATGGAGACCGGAAGTTTCCTGTCCCTCAGTTTCTGTGGCCCGCGGTTTCCAGGCAGAATCAGTGAGCACTGGGGCTCATTTTGTCCCCACTTGGGGCTTTTCCCGCTCCTGGGAGAGTTACTTTCTCCCAGCGCTGCTTGGCTATGGAACCCTGGTGGCCTAGGCAGAGGTCTCCTGCCACAGATGGGATCCAGGGGGTTTCTATGCTTGCCTACCTCAGTCCCTGTGTCTGGCAGGTTTGGGGCGGTTCCCAGTGAGCTGTGGAGCTTGTCTTGGCCCCACTCCCAGCATCAGCGGCAGGAGACCTCTGCCTGAGCCACCAGGGTTCCATAGTCAAGCAGCACTGGGAGAAAGTTACTCTCCCAGGAGTGGGGAAAAGCCCCGAGTGCTCACCGATTCTGCCTGGAAACCACGGGCCACAGAGACTGAGGGACAGGAAACTTCTGGTCTCCATCAGCAGCTGGGGACCTCAGCTTGGGCCACAGGGCTCCATAGCCAATTAGCTCTGGGAGAAAGCTACCCTCCCAGGAGCTTGGAAAGCTCTCTTTTCAATCTTCCCATTTGATGATGCTTTGGAAATAAAGTCAATGGAATCTGTTTCACAAGAGTTGTCTACCCAATACTTTCATTTCCAAAGTATCAATCCCAGAACTTATTTGAGCAAGATCAGGTATTGTTATACATTATTTCCTTCTTAGATGATTTTTACTGAAAGAATATTTATTTTAAGATAATCATAGAGATAAAATTATGTGTGTAGCTAACACTCATCCATTTCCCTCCAATTAAGAATGATCATACCTTGTATAGGCCGTGTAAAGGAATTGTAATCCAGCAACACTGTTGTTCTGACAAAGGTTTATATCTGATGATCTTCAAATCTGTGTGATATGACTGGAATAACATACCTTTAATCCCTCTGGCTGGAATACAAACACAACCTTAGTAAGCACCTTTAATCCCAAACAATGTACATAAAAAGTGAGTTTGCAGAAGGAAGCAACCATGTTTGAAAATAGCATCTAGTTGAGGGGCAGACAAAGTGATGAATCAGAGAAAGACTTGACAGAGACAGGATAAATCTAACTTTCACAAGAACAGTACAGCAAAGAGAGGCTGCTGAGAACAGTTCAGAGAGAGGACATGTTGTTGAATCAGTTCAGTCAGTCATTGAAGGAATCAGTGGAGTTGAGTTGAGTTCATTTCCATTCAGTTTGTGCACCAGAGACAGTTGTTGTCAGAGGCTATGAAGGAGCCGGAAGATTAGAAAAAATTGCAGTTTGTTTCAGTCCAAACAGAACAATTCAGTGAGAAGCCAGATTGAATCAGTTAGCTTAGAGAGGAGTTTGAGCCAGAATAACTGAGTTGAACTAGAAAGCCAGAGTTCAGAAAGGACTAAAAAAGACATGAGCTTACTCAGCAGTTAGACACTGAAATTATAATCACATCTGGCAAATAAAAGTTCCATTTACCAGGCAGTTATTTTGTTGAAGTCTCATGTGTTCGGCTTCCTTGTTATTTATACGAGACACTTTGGATGAAGAAGACATCTGAAAGGTTGGAGGGAGTGCTGGGAAGAGAGTGTTTGATGGTCTAATGTTTAAATTTTAAACAAATAAATTAATTTATTTATTTACATTACAAACACTGTCTCCCTCCCAATATCCCCTCACAAATTTTCTTCCCCATCTCCCTCTCCTTTTCCTCTGAGAGGGTACCTCCCAATTTTCCCCCATCCTGATGCATCAAGTATCTGCAGAGTTAGGGACATCCTCTCCCACTGTGGCCAGAAAAGGCAGCCCTTTTGGGGAATGGATTCCACAGTCAGGCACCAGCTTTAGCGACTGCCCCCACTCCAGTTGTTGGGGTACCCAAATGGAGATTGAGCTGCACATCTGCTATATATGTGCTTGGGGCCTTGGTCCAGCCAGTGTATGCTCTTTGGTTGGTGACTTAGTCTCTGAGAGCTCCATAGTGTCCAGGTTAGTTGACACTGTTGATCTTTCTGTGAAGTTCTTATCCCCTTTAGGGTCTTCAATCCTTCCCCCAACCCATCAAGGTAGCTGAGTGGTTATGAGAATGGACTGCTCATATTTAAATATAAAAAAAAAACAAATAAAATTCAAAAATGAGGTTAACATACCATATTTTTGCCATGTTGTAGACAAGAAATCCATCATTTGGTTATCTATTGACCGTATCCATGCACATACAATTTACTTTTTATTGACTGGTAAGTAATGGAATGCTATTTATCCAAATACTTTTAACCTCAAGGTATTTTGTTCATGCAAAACAAGCAAACAAACAAACAAACCCTAAGTTGTTTCCATCCTACCTCTGTTTCCAAGTGGTTCTCATGGTTCACTTATTCTCCATCTCCTGGGTCAGTGCTAATGTTTTCATTGACTGTAGTAATACCTTCCTCTTCATTGCCTTCTGCATAGTTCCTATATGGCTCCTAATCAGCCTTTTCTTCTTCCATTTCCATTTCCACTCTTCTCCTTAAATATTGGTACACTGTTTAGCAGAGGAAAATCTTAAAGCATATTTATAAAAAAAAGAATGAATCCTACCTATATGTCTAATGTAACTGTATGTCTTGTAATTAAGTACAAATCATGATTATTATTTGGACTTAAGCAGTATTCTATATTTTCTTTATATAATCCACTTAATAAGTTATTGGTTGAATTACTATGGTGTATACTCATAAATAAATTTTAAAATGATTCTAAAAGTTTTGGTCCTAAATTTGACTTTATGTTTATATGCCTTTCACCTTGATTTTAATGTAGCATTTTATATTAGTTTTTAACTATTTTAAAGTTAAATCATACTTATGTTTTTCTATTGCACAATTAGTCATAGAACTAACTTTGTGGTAATAGTACATAATTAATCATAGCATTTCTTAATTATTAGTGACAAATTGATGATCATTAAATATAAGATGTGATTTGTGAATCAACTATCATCTATTATTAAAGAAAATATAAAAATGTAGTTCAGAACCTTTGGGTTCTACCTCTTTTACATCAAGTAATTAAATTTTCTTTTCTTTTCTTTCTTTGTCTTTTTAATAGTTAGACATGCGTTTATTTCCTCCCCTTGTACAAGATCCTTTAGAGATGGCAAAGACATTTGAACATTTAAATTCAAAACAGTGCTAGGGGTTGGGTGGTAAGGTACATTAGCAGACTGAAAGATTTTATACAGTTTTAGAAGACAGAGAGAAGATGCCATTGAATAAACCCTCATATATGATGCCTGAATAAAGAATAAAACTCCAAATATATAAAAGCTATTCATATTGTAATCATCTCACACAAGGCTCCCTTTCCCATGCCCTAGTCCCACCCCACTCAGCAGTGCGGGTGTTGATATGCTCCTAAAGTGTAACTTTTCTACAATTAGAATTACTGGCTCAAGTTCATTATAGAGTTTAATGAATATTTCTTTGATCAAGCTTAGTAAATAAAAGAGAGAAGGTTCAAATGAGTACTGAGACTAATGAAGATGCCATGTTAATGCAGATGCTTGGACATTTTTTAAGATGTCTATTGTCATCCCACTGCAAACATGCCTGATTTCACAACTAAACAGGGCTGGGGCTAGTTAGCACTTGGACTTGGAAACTGTTTCTAAGGGATAGTTAGAAACAGCTGTAATTTTGCACTTATCCTTGAGAAAAATTAGCTAACAATCTAATTACAAGAGCTACATCTATCAGAGGAGGCTAATTTTTCAATCCTAAGGACGTTTCTCTTACTTTTTTAAAGTGCCACTTTATCACTGTTTTAAAATCTTTTCATGAGAGGCAGAGTAACAGATATACCTGACATTATTGGGTATAACGGTATGTCAAAAATGGGTTGCAATGTATTTTTAACTGTAAAGCTCCTAACAGAACTGAGTTACTTTGAAATGTTAGCTTCTCAAAAGCAATAGTGTGTGAATACCATCTGATCTGTATAACTGGATATACATATGTGTATGTGAATGAGTGAGTGGTTATATAACCATTTATATGGTTCAAAAATTAGCATAAATAAACAAGGCCAAAATCACCATGTTTGGTAAATATCTTAATCTCTATCCTTGCTGTGAATTCTAAGGTAAATTCAGTTTCTAACCTATGTAGAGAGGTCTTTAGATTTCTACAATAGCTTTAAGAATGTTTATAAAATATTGTATAGATGTATTTATTGTATGTATATGAATATTTCACTTGCATGTTTGTATTTACACCTTATGTGTGCTTAGTGTATGCATAAGTCACAAGACAGTGTCAGATACCCTGGAAATGGAGTTAAGAATAGTTATGAGCCAATGTGTGGGACTGGAAACCAAATTCAAATCCTCTGCAAGAATAGCAAGTGCTCTAACTATTGAGTCATCTCTCAAACCCCATGGGTGCTTAGTTGCTGTTCTTGTTTCCCTATTTACAAATACTGCATTGTCTTCAAGAACTAGGAATATTTTAAAAGAATAAATATTTCTTAAGTAAATTATACTTAATGGAAATGCTTAAAGGAAGGAGATATACTTTAAGTGGACTTATATTGTCCATGTAAACTTTGAAAGATGGTGCAGATGTTCCATATAATTTTCTATCAAGGAAAGAGTAATTCACATGTATAATATTTTCAATTTTTCAGTATAAAAATTAATAATATGAAAAATATATGAGTTCCATGTCACAACTAAGAGCAATCTTGTATGGCTAACCGAAAGGATTCACAGTTTGAAAACCAAAAGGAAATTAATTTCACAAAAGACCAATAAGTTCAGAACAAGGGCTAGAGCTCTTGTTAAGTGTGTCTGCTTGTTGGACACCTGGAGACTGGTGAGAATGTGTGAAGAGAATACAATGGCATGCAGCTGGTCTTCCTACTGTCATGTCTGTACACGAAGACATGGTTTAAAGAGATCCTTTTCCAAAATAAAAATACAAACTATGAATAAATAAAAGATAGACAGGAAGGAAGGAAGGAAGGAAGGAGGGAGGAAGGGAGAGAGAGAAAGAAACAGAGACAGAGAGAGACAGAGAAAGGGTGTAGTCTAAACTGGAAGTAAAGGAAAGAATACATAAAAAATGTCATATCTGATATAATGAAGAACAATTACATTAACCCACAACACTATCTTCCAATCCTACTATCAGTAACTCTTCTTACTAACCCACATTCCACCCTATAGTCATGATCTGTTCCTCTCCTTCTTTTCCTACCTTCCTTCAATTTCTTTCTTTGTCCTTTATGTTTGCTTTCCTTTCTCTCCTTTTCTCTTTCTTCCCAGTTCCTCCTCCTCCTCCCCCTCCCCCTCCTCCCCCTCCTCCTCTTCCCCCTCCTCCTCCTCCTCCTCCCCCTCCTCCTCTTCCCCCTCCTCCTCCTCCTCCCCCTCCTCCTCCTCCTCCTCCTCCTCCTCCTCCTCCTCCTCCTCCTCCTCCTCCTCCTCCTCCTTCTTCTTCCCCTATTCTGATAACCCCCATGGAGACAGTCCCAGTCTTTCTGTGTTCTTGATTGAAAAAATATTCATATCCAGAAGACCAGTTCTACTGAATTCCTTCCCATTCTTTAGTTCGCACAACCCTTCTGCCCTTTCTTTGATGTTTACTTAGCCTTATGTGGGTGACATTTATGCCCTATTTGCCATCAATTACTTGGCTCTTCCTTATTCTCATCATATTTTTTCTAGTTGCAATCCCTACTTTGACAACTGCTGATTGACTAAAATGACTTCTCTGGCCAGAATTGAAAGCTAAACTAGGCCATGGGCATAAACACAAATATTTAGAAGGCAGATTAACTACACTTCAATTTTTGGGAAACATCAAAATGGTTTCCCACAGGGCCTAAGACCTTCCTATCTATATGCTTGGATCATATCTAAATGACAGGCCTGCATCTTTCCCATGAAGAGTGCCTCAAATACAATTAGGAAGCATTTAATTATGCCACAACATTCATGCCACTATCATGCTAATCAACAACAGTTTAACAGGCAAGGTCTACAAATTGATGTGATCTTTGATGGCTATGTTAGTTAGGATTTCTATTGCTTTGAAGGAAGACCATAACTATCTCATCTCTTATGAAGGAAAACATTTAATTGGGACTAGCTTACAGGTTCAGACGTTTATTCCATCGTTGTCATGGCAGGTAGAATGGCAGAACACAGACAGACATGGAGCTGGAGAGTTACCTGAGAGTTCTACATCCATATCAGCAGGTAACAGTCAGAAAGATAACACTGGGCCTGGTTTGAGCTGCTAAAATCTCAAAGTCTACCCCCATGTGACACAATTCCTCTAACAAGGCCACATCTTCAATAATGCCATTCCTTAGGAGTCTACGGGGCCCATTTTCATTCAAACCACTATGTGATTATCCACCTCCCACCCCCCAGCAGCTCAACTCACATCTTCCAGGCACCATGAATTCTGGTTATTAATGATGATGCTTCCAGTGCAAATACAATTTGATTTGTCTGTCTCCTATCCAGAGTCTGTGATGTCTTCAATAATCATGTCTTAACTATATAAGTCTGATGGTCCACAAGGAATGAGGATAGTATCTTGTATTGCTTGTAAACTTATGGAGATTTTCTGTCCCACAACTAATGAGGACATGTCCACATCTAGCACTGGTTATTTGGTTTCAAGTCAGTAATTTTAGAAACAGTTTCTAAGAGTCTATTTTGTCTTTTGCTCTTTCTTTCTTTCTTTCTTCCTTCCTTCCTTTCTTTCTTTCTCTTGGTATTATACTCTATTTTATTTATTATTTTTTAAATTATAATTTAATAACGTTTCTCCATTCCTTTCTCTTCCTCCAAACTGTTTTGTTTTGTTGTTGTTTCATTGTTGTTGTTGTGGTTGTTGTTCTTCTGACTCTCCCTGCTCTCTTTCAAAATCTTGGTCTCTTTGTTTTTCATTAAATTGTTATTATTTGCATACACACACACACACACACACACACACATATATACATATATATATATATATATATATATATATATATATATATATATATATATATTCCTAAATAAAATTTATTGAGTTCATACTATATGATTTGTATGTATATTTTTTGACACCAGACAGTCAATTGCTGTGATCATTCCTGGGGAGGGCAATCATTGTCACTCCCAGATTTCTTCGGTTTCCTGTAATCACTGTGTACAGTTGAGGTCTCATGACCTTAGCTTCATACTGTTTGTCAGGTTTGTTGATGTCATCCTTTGCTGATCTATTCACAATATCTAGGAAGTGGAAAAAACATAAATGTTCTACAGTCAAGAAGCAGTTAATGAAAATGTGGATATGTGCTATGGAATACTCTTCGGCTCTTAGAAAATGAAATGAAGTTTTCTACTAAATGGATTGAATTAAATACTATCTTACTGACTGAGGTAACCAAGACACAGAGAGACAAACATTGTATATTCTCTCATATTAGAGGCCTCCATCAAAATTGGTTTCTGTAATTACTACAGTTTAGGTACTGTCTCTTGCTTCCCATTACACCTTTCTGGAAAAGTAGGGGAAGAGCAAGGTACAAGTAATTTGACCAGAGTAATGGGAACATAGAGGGTTCTTTAGGAAGTGGAAGAAAATGAGTCTTAATTGAAATTTATCTGTTAACTGAAAAAATAGAAATGGATACATCATACCAGGATAAGTGCTCTTTTTTTTTCTGGTTAAAATCACTTGCCTATTCCCACTGTTGAAATAGAAAGAAAGAAATCTGTTCCAATTCAAGCAGCACAATTGGAGATTTAAATGATTTTAATAGTAATTGAAAGGATAAGCAATCAATGAGTGTGAAGAGCTTATGTAATCACATAATTAAAGAATTTGTAATTTCTACAATAATCTTGTACATAAGAGTACCAAATGAATATTTGCCAAATGACTGTGTGAAAAAGTGACAAGAAAATTGTTCCTGTAAAATAATCTTTAAAATACAGATACTGTTCTATCTGTCGATCTGTTCAGTGAGTACATCCCTGAAAAAGTAATACCTATATGCATTATCCTACACCTCGAATATTTTCTACTATACTGTATCATTCTAATATTTATCCAACAATATTCCTTCATGGCCAACTTTTGCACATTTATTGAAGAACAAAGGAAACGGATATTTTTTTTCAACTTCTCCCTCCCAGACTGTCTAACTATTCATGAACTTTGGTCTCAGGAAAAATATATCCCCAAGAGCTGTGCATATAAAGCATCAATACTGATTTTAGCTCAGTTCCTGAAGTAGTAAAACTGCATCTCAAAACAGAATAAAAATAAAAGTTATAAAACTATATCTTCATGCAGAATAAAATTATGTTATTCATCTACCTGAATAGCACACATATAACAAAAATCAATCACTGAAAAAGTAAGTACTAGTCAAGAAAATGGCTTCAGAGGAAAGCCTACATTTTTCTTTTGCAGATAGAAACTCAGCTTCTCAAGGAAATACTCAGTGTTTCTTCCTAAGTTTCTTCATTTACACAAAATTTTAAAAAGGCATCCACAACCCTTCAACTATAATACACACATTACTAATAAAACTGTGATTTCCTTTTGTACCTACACAGAATAGCCATAAAGGCAAAATTAAACAATAAGATCTTTTCTAAATACTGAATGCACTCCACACACCAAATGATTGGCATTTAATCTCCTTTGCATTACAATCACACAACCACAACTTCTGTCAGCAACAGCAAGCAAACCACATTGTGAATAATTGCTAGGGTAATTTCAACACTAACCAATCTTGTATATAACTCATAAATCATTTTATAATCTACTGTATGCAGAAACACAGAAGACATGACAAGAAATCTTAAGCATACACTAATCATACTGTCAATATGTCACCCTCTTTTAGACCATATATATATATATGCCAGTACACACCTCAGATAGTGCAAGGCCATTAAATACTTTAATAAAACAACAAGATATGGTTCCTACTGTCTTAAATGAGGACAAGCTCAGATAATAACTTCAATAATTTCATGTGCTTTGAAAACAAAACAGTACTCATTTCATTATATCCACAAAAATCTTGTGAATTATATTTTTCTAAGGCAGTGGATTATGACTTCATATAGCCAGCACAAAATTTATATTAAAAATTGAGAATGATTATGTTAATTAATATTTTAATAAACAGATTCATTAAGAGTATAAAACCTATTCTTATAGAATAGCAATAGAAAAACTTCAACCTGTGGCAACATCCACTCATTTTGTAACAATTTTCTATAGAGCAGTCTTAAAATTTAATAGAATGTGTATTTTCTCTTTCCTTATCTTTTTTTTATAGAAAATTGACATTCAGTCTGCAAAGAAAAAATTCTATAACATAAAATGTGCAATTGTTCACATCAGAGGTCAAGCAAACATGTTATAAATTCTAACAGGGTAATTAAAACACTGCTGAAGCTTGCTTACTTACATGGGATGCTGAAACATAATCTCAGGGTTCCAAACCTAAGATGTCTGCAAGTGGTTTTATATCTTTATTCGCTATGCTTTCCATGTGAAATGTGGAGAGTCATCTGGAAAATCAGAGAATCTGCTTCTGCCAAGCAAAAAGGAATGAGTAATGAAAATGATATTTTGTATTCAAAACCATCCCTCTACTATGTGGAAGATTGATGTATCTACTATATTTTATTAACTGACACTAACATCTTCACTAAGAGAACTTCTGATATATAATTCTCCATGATAGTATCATTTCTCCTAGTAAAATAATATATAATTCAATAAATACTATTTTAGCATTGATGGAGCTAATAATATTTTGATTATGTTATTATATGACAAATGGTTAGACTTTATTTCTAGCCATCAAGAGCCAAATCACTCCTATCCTATTTTCTAATCAGAAAAACTGCCATGTCTTGAACTATCATTCAGTTATAATACAATGTAAATGATCATTTAAACCTCATCTTAATTACCATATCTATCACAGAGATCTCTCAACTTAAACCATGAAAATGCATTGCATAATATAGATAATCTGAAAACATTTATAATGTGCAATTTTGAGCAAATAAGAAATGAAATGAAAAATCATAAATGAAAAGGGCTTTAAATAATTAAGGTAGCAAATTCACAACCTACAAAAGGAAAAAATTGAAAAGAAAAGAATAGCAATAGAAAAGAACAAGGACTTTCTCCCTGCATATGCCTTGATGCCTGTGATTTCTATAGGAAATTATTGCAAAAGAGCCAATGGCATGTGTGGTGGTCTGAATAAGATTCCAACCCCATAGGTTCATATATTTGAGTGCTTACTCACCAATGTATAGAACTCCTTGAAAAGAAAAGAACAATTAGGAGAAAATTGAATCTTCCCTTTTTGGAGGAAGTGTGTTGCTAGAGGTGAGCTTTGAGGTTTCAATGCCAGGTCCTCTCATCTCTCATTTCTTTCCCATCTGTCTTTGTCTCTGTCTCACTGTCTCTTTATTTCCATTTCTCCTTTTATCTCTGTGTGCTGTGTGTGTGTGTGTGTGTGTGTGTGTGTGTGTGTGTGTTTTTCTCTTTATGTATTTCTGCTTACCACAAAGACAGACACTTTGCCCCACTGTCTTCTCATGCCTAATGTTCTACCTCAAAAAGAAAAGAAGCGGGAAAATTGATTGGAAACTTTGAAATTTTTGGCCAATAATAGCTTTCTTTCCTTTTAAATTATGGATGTATTAAAGAATCAGTGACATGACAATAACTAGTAAGATAATAGAGAGACAGACAGACAGATATAAATTGACAGATAATATATAAAAGCTAAATTGATTGAAGGGGTGATAGACACATCGATGATAGATATATATATTTATCTATCTATCATATATTGGTGATAGATAAATAGATTGTTAGATGATAGATGATAGACATAGAAGAGATAGATATTATTACATATTTTAGAGATTATTTTCCTTTAATAAGGCAACAAGAAACAGAAAAAAGAGCTTGGGCCACAGGGCTCCATAGCAAATTAGCGCCGGGACAAAGATACCCTCCCAGCAGCTTGGAAAAGCCGGGAGTGGGCCCAAGACAACCTCCACAGCTCACCAGGAACTGCTCCGAACCTGGGAGACACAGGAACCGAGGTAGGCAGGCATAGAAACCCCCTGGATCCCAACAGCGGGCGGCTGAGGCAGAAGGCTTCTGCTTGGGCCTCCAGATTTTCATAGTCAAGCAGCACCGGGAGAAAATTTCTCTCCCAGGAGCGTGGAAAAGCCCCGAGTGGGGGAAAACGAGTCCCAGTGCTCATCGATTCCGCCTGGTTTCCATGGGCCACAGAGATTGAGGGACAGGCGGCGGGGACCTCAGCTTGGGCCACAGGGCTCCATAGCAAATTAGCGCCGGGACAAAGATACCCTCCCAGCAGCTTGGAAAAGATGGGAGTGGGCCCAAGACAACCTCCACAGCTCACCAGGAACTGCTCCGAACCTGAGAGACACAGGGACCGAGGTAGGCGGGCATAGAAACCCTCTGGAGGCAGAGACCTCTGCCTGGGCCACCAGGAGTCCATAGCCAACTAGCACTGGAAAAAGCTACCCTCCCAAGAGCTTGGGAAAGCAGTGAGTGGGGTTAAGGGGAGCAACACCTATCACCTGGACCCACCCGGACCCTCCCGGATCCGCCGGGACCCAGGACCTGAGAAGCAGGGGACACAAAATCTCTGAAACTTCTGGTTTCCACCTGTGGGCGGAGACCTCTGCCTGGACCACCAGAAGTCCATAGCCAACGAACACCTGAAAAAGCTACCCTCCCAGGACCTTGGGAAAGCCATGAGTGGGATAAAGGGGAGCAACACCTCTCACCCAGACCTGCCCGGATACGCCGGGACCCAGCGCCTGAGAAGCCATGGAACACAAAATCTCTGAACCTTCAGGTTCCCACCTGTGGGTGAAGACCTCTGCCTGGGCCACCAGGGGCCTGTGCCTGGGGACCCCAACCTAGGCCACAAGGCTCCAGGAGAGAGCGGGTATCCCAGGAGTGCTGACACACCTTTGAGCACAGGCAAAACCACCACTTCTGCTCAAACCCATTGGACCAAGAGGAACACTTGCAGAGCCATCAGGGCATAGGAACCAAGGGACAGCAGGGGACAAGATCTTTCCGATTTCCTTCTGCACCCCAGAGCAGACCTGGTGCCACAGCTCTCCAAACCCAAACACCTCTCAGAGAGAGCTGGTCTTCAAGGAGTACCGACACAGAGGTCTGCAGGAGGGGCAAGCCACAACCAGACAGAGTAAGATCAGCTAACATTAGAGTCAACAAGATGGCAAAAGGCAAGGGTAAGAACATAAAGAACAGAAACCAAGAGTACTCCACACCCTCAGAACCCAGCACTCCCACCACAACAAGCCCTGGATACCCCAACACAGCAGAAAAGCAAGACTCAGATTTAAAATCATTTCTCATGATGATGAT
>JAPYYD010004324.1:0-13218 GCA_028551405.1 Uromys caudimaculatus | reverse complement strand
TTCCTGATCTCTTTCCTAGTTTTCTAACTCCAGGGTTGTCTCCTTTTGTGATTTCTTTATTGTTTCTATTTCTATTTTTAGCTCCTGGATAGTTTTTTGCATTTCTTTTGTCTGTTTGATTGTGTTTTCTTGAAATTCTACCTCTTTGATTGAGGTTTCCTGTAATTCTTTAATGGATTTTCGAATTTCCTCTTGAAAGGCTTCTTTTTGTTTATCTCTGTTCTCTTGTGTTTCTTTAAGGGTGTTATTCATTTCTGTCTTAAAGTCTTCTATCATCATCATGAGAAATGATTTTAAATCTGAGTCTTGCTTTTCTGGTATGTTGGGGTATCCAGGGCTTGCTGTGTTGGGAGAGCTGGGTTCTGAGGGTGTGGAGTACTCTTGGTTTCTGTTCTTTATGTTCTTACCCTTGCCTTTTGCCATCTTGTTGACTCTGATGTTAGCTGATCTTACTCTGTCTGGTTGTGGCTTGCCCCTCCTGCAGATCTCTGTGTCAGTACTCCTTGAAGACCAACTCTCTCTGAAAGGTGTTTGGGTTTGGGGAGCTGTCCCTCAGGGTCCGCTTTGAGGTGCAGAATGGAATCAGAAGGATCTTGTCCCCAGCTGTCCCTTGGTTCCTATGCCCCAAAGGTTCTCTTGATCCAGAAGTGGTGGTTTTGCCTGTGCTCAAAGGTGTGTCAGCACTTCTGGGATTCCCTGTTCACGTGGAGCCTTGTGGCCCAGGCTGAGGTCCCCAGGCACCAGTGTAAATCGGAAAGTTCACAGTTTTTCTGTCCCTGGGTTCTCAGGCCAGGGATCCCCGCAGATCCGGGCGGGTCTAGGCGAGAGGTGCTGCTTCCCTCAACCCCACTCACGGCCTTTCCAGGCTCCTGGGAGGGCACCCCTCTCTGGTGCTTGTTGGCTACCGACTCCTGGCGTCCCAGGCAGAGCTCTTGGGTTCTTTTCCTTATGCTTGTTTTGTTCTAGCCTGATGTATTAGTTTTTGCTTTATTTGATTTTATTTCATTGTTATCCTTAAAAGTCTATTTGTCTTCTAATGAGAGACAGAAGAAATGTGAATCCAAAAGAAAGGAGAAATGGAGTAGAACTAGGAGGATTTCAGGGAGGGGTAGCCATAACTTGGATATATTATGGCAGAAAAATTCCATTTTCAATAGAAGGAACGATGGTATTTTAAATACTTAGAAAGAGAGGCTAGAGAATGTCTCAGTGGTTAAAGACATTTGCTTCTGAGTATCAGAGCTTTGTTCCCAGGGCTTATCAGGCAGTTCACAACTGCCTGTAATGCTAGCCACAGAGTATCCAATGCTTCTGGAAACACACACACACAAACACACACACACACACACACACACACACACTTTCACACATGCTCACACATGCATGCATGCACACATATACATATACATACATATACATCAAATATATATATATATATATATATATATATATATATATATATATATATATATATATCTTTAAAACAAAAGACTTAGAAAATATAGGGGGGGAAATACATTGAAGGCAGCAAATACAGCCAAACTTCCAGAAGTAAACCATGTACAATACATCTTCAAATGCCATTAATAATGTCTGTTCATTTACAGACACTGAGTGTTATGGTTTGAATAGGAATGAACCCCCCATAGGCTCCTTTATTTGAATTCTTGGTCACCAGGGAATGGCACTAATTGAGAGGGATTAGGAGATGTGACCTTGCTTTGTAACTCACCTCAAGCCTGGCCCAGTGTCTCTCTCATCCTGATGCCTGAAGATTCAGATAGTGAACTCTCACTGATTTCTCCAGCATCATATCTGCCTGTATGCCTCCATATCAATAATAGACTGAACCTTTGAAACTGTAAGCAAGCACCTATTAACTATTTATTTTATAAGAGTTTCAGTGACTGTGGTGTCTCTTCACAGCAATAGAACACTGACTACAGCTCCAGAATAGTAGACTTAGGACAAATGGCAGCTCTAGCAAAAGCTAAACTAGAATCTAAACACAGAAGCTTGGCTCCAAGGAGTTCTGAATTCTACCATGCTTGATTACAAACATGTTGAATGTATAGTGTGTCTGCATGTGTATGTTTGTGTGTGTGAGCATGAGAGAGAGAGAGAGAGAATGGGGAGGGAGAGAGAGAGACAGAGAGAGATGATACACCAAAACACTGTTTACTTGAACAATCATTTCTCAGAAGCACCTGAGGGTAGCCTACATAAGAACTAACTGGCGGGCGTCCTAAAATTCCCTGCTCTGTGAATCAGAATCTCTGTGTGTTTTCGCTCCCTAGATGTTGGAGTTAGTGGTTCGGGGGAAGTGGGATAGATGTTCCTGTACACCAAGGTTTAAGAACTACTCTTGAGAATAATAAAATTTATTTCTTCCCAAGACTGTACAAAATATGAATTATTATACCTTTAGTATCTCAAATTTGTCCATGAATATCAATCCAGTAATTCTCTAGTGATGCTTCAATATTATGTTTGACAACATCAAATTTCCCTATCATTAAAAAAAAAAAACCAACTATTTTCCATAAGTTCAGTATAAGATTCCAGAATTTGAGTGTTTTTCTTATATGTTTTCCCCTTAAAGTGAAGTTTTATTTAATGGCAACTTAATTGGGGAAGAACCTACTACTCTTTAGGTAAAGTCCCATGCTTTACACCAGATATGAACTGACTTTACAATTCAGAGGTGAGCACACTTTTCCATGAAGGGAAAATGCACTATTCTTCATGTGTCGCAGATTATTCTCCACTTTTGGGGCTGATGGAAACAGTAGCTCCATTAGAGGTTCTAAAATCACCCCATTGTAGACACTCAAGCTCTCTTTTCTAATAATTTGGTAGCATGGGTTTGCTGAATCTATTCAGAGAATTCTTTATTTGGTACCAGTTCTCTGCCATCCATCCAGAAACAGCTGCTCCATCTCCTGTGACACAGGATGTAATAAAAAGAAGTAAACTGAGTAGAATATTTTGATAGATTAATCACTGCGGGGTGTGTAGCGCTCACAGCACTCATGGTGAATGTAAAGAGATTATAGCAGAATGACATCTGTTTTCTCCCATGTAAATTGCTAGACTTTGAATGTGCTGTTATTTAGCAGATGTGTAGATTTAATTATTAGGATTGCATAACCACTGGGGAAAGCATGCAATTTTATTGATAGCTTGCCACCTACAGTAATTGCAGAATAAGTAAACTGCCTTTGTCTCCTTAGTGGAAATAAAACTGAAAAAGTTGAACTCCTAAGAGACATGTTACTGCTTTTTACTGAGGTATATGTGAACTGGTTGTTTTGAGCCCTGGGTATTAATAAAATTCCAGTGAACACGGATAATGGTTAGGTGATTATTTTCCCCCTGTCTTTTATCTCCAGGACTTATTCAGTAAGATAACTTCAAAGATACTTATTGGCCTATATCATCTGCAAAAATATCTCATCTTTATTTCTAGGTTTTCAGAGGGTTATCTGCAGTATGAGTTAAAAATACCCTTCGAGATTAGCTACCCTATGCATTCGTGTGTTGATTGACACTAAGCAGGAATGAATTACAGTCTCCAGGGCTGAGAAGATCTCTCAGTCAATAGGTTTTCCTCTGAGTATAAGGACCAGAGCTGGAACCTCAAACCCACATTTAAGAAATGTGGTTGTAAGTGATTCTAATCAAGTGTAGGAAACAATCTCAAGGGAGTCTCTGGGTCTTCCTTGCCAGCGAGGCTAACCTACCTTGTGATTGCATGCCAACGAAAGAACCTGTCTCAAAACGCAAGGTAAAAGACATCACCTGAGGAGTTATTTCCACAGGTGTGCACACGCACATGTATATACCATTACACACGCAAGTGTACTCCTCTGTACCCACATGTGTGTACATGTATACCCTTCAGCACACACAGGTGTACTTCGCATGCACACACATGTATGCCACTACGCACACATTCACATGCAGTGTCTAGTGTGCAGGTGCCATATTGCTCTATCCTTTGGCCCTCATCAGTGCGTAGGCCAGTGTTTGTTAGAGGAGATCCAAAACCTCTTGACAAACTCCTTGCATGTTGTGTAGCTCGACCAGCTCTGTTGTGTGGTTTCACCCATGGACAGCAACAGAACTACACGGAGGACAAATGAAGTAGTAACAAAAACGCAGGGCAGACTGACTGTTGACCTAGGTGTCTTACTTACATATGATCCTGGAATCTACATTTCACAGAGCTGATCCCACAGGGGCCACTTGAGTAACATCTAGCCTGTTTCCTCCTCTTCTTGGGATTGATGGCCCAGGGATCCACAGTTCTGAACACAGGCTAAATACATCCAGTGATCCTTCTGAAAATGTACATACATAGATGAGCTTTAGTTACATCCAGGAGCCGCAATTCATGTGGGATCTGTTTCTACTCCTCTATAATGCAGGGAGAGACTATTCAAAAAATATCAGAAATACACAATTTGGGCCAAAATAGACAAAAGCATGCTTTTAAAATATCAAATGCAAAAGGTTAAAAATTACAACTGAAAACATACAAATAAATTATGTGGACATTTCAAAGGCACCTAGGTAATGACAGCAATGTCTCCCATCTTGATACCAGATGATGTTTCAAAGCTCTGCATTTAGCTGAAGCACTCCTCTGGTTAATTGGATCTGGATCATCCAGAACATGGGACTGGACAAGAGCGCAAAGAGAGCCACACAGACACACAGTAACCTGCAGATGTCAGCTATCTTCACAACACCATGTCTATGATTAAACCGGCACTTGCAAACTATGCCTTCCCTAGAAAGACACCACGTTCACTATGACAAGCCTTCAGGACACAGCACATCTGCCCCTGTCAGAGAACACCTTTGTTAGCCACCAGGCTCCTAGGTTCTTAGCCCATCACATTTTCTACCTGACTCAAGGTCTCACCACTCATTGTCTCTCTCACACCTGTCACTGTACACTCAGAGGACTTGCACCCGTGTTTGTTGAAGCATCTGGTATCCTTCACTTTCTGAATATTCCCTTCTCTCCTGTCTAAATGAATCTGACTGTCATCTGAGGACGCTGCTTTGCATATAGCCGACTCCAGTGGTGTCTTGTTGCTCCTTCACTACTTATCATACTGAATATTGAAGTGGTGAAGAGTCTACCTTCCCCACAGGCCCTCATGAGCTGTTATCAATGTCTGCTCCATAAACATTTCAGCAAGTCATTACACCAAACCATGGCCTTTCCCTCCTACTGACGTTATGCCCATACCTCCAACTCCTTAAAGAATTTACGACCCACTTAATGTACCCTTCTGAAGAAGAATGTCAAAGTTCTTCATCACATGCATGAATAAAGAAGACTTTCAAAATATTTGATAGTCGGCAAGAGACAGGGGCTAATGAGGAGCAAACCCCTGTGTGTTCACTATGGGTCCTAAATATAGATGGCTTTTCAGGAACCTCATCTATCAGTGGTCAGTCCTACCAACTGGCCTCATTTCATATGCACCAAAGATGTCTTTTTCCAAGCAGTCTACATAAATGAATTCTCATTCTCTGTCTTGGTTGGGGTTTCATTGCTCTGAAGAGACACCATGACTGAGGCAACTCGTATAAAGGAAAACATTTATTTCAGCCTGGCTTACAGTTTCAGAGGTTGTGTCCATTATCATCATGGCAGGAAGCATGGCAGTGTGAAAGCTGACATGGTGTTGGAGAAGCTGAGAGGTCTTCAACTTGATCCACCGGCAGAAGAATGAGACTGTTTGTCACACTGGGAGTAGCTTGAGCATGTATGAGACCACAAACTCTATCCCCACAGAGACACACTTCCTCCAACCAAACCACACCTAGTACAAGGAGGTCATACCTCCTTATAGTGCCACTCCCTATGGGCTAAGAATTCAAACTCAAGAGTCTATGGGGCCATATATATTCAATAATCACACTCTAATTCATCCAAGTGCACATGAACAAAGGACATGTGCACTTGGCACGTGTGTGAGTTACTAATAGGTTCTTTTTCTCTTTGAATTAAGATTCAAAAAACAGGGGAGCATGGTGTTTATTCTTCTTACTAGAGTCATCCAGTGCTTAGACTAGTACTCATCACACAGTGGCCATCGCACAGGGACTATCACACATTGATCATCAAAACTTGATCATCACACAGTTGTTATCTCCAAGTGGTCATCACAAAACGGCCATCACTCAATGGTCATCCCATATTGTCCATCACACAGGGGCTGTCAAAGAGTGGCTATTACACAATGACCTTCACGCAGTGGCCATCACAGAGTGGTTATCACATAGTGACCATCACACAATGGCTATCAGACAGTGGCCATCACATAGTGATCATCACACAGTGTTCATCACACAATGGCCATTGTTGAGGACTAGGTAAGAAGCACAGCAAAGCAGCTTTAGATCTCATGGAATGCAGCCCACCAGTTAGCACAAACACAATGGGTGTATCTCAGAGAGGCAGAGACACAAGGACAACATGTCCTGAGGACTTCAAGCTGTTTTAATTTTGTTCTGCTTGTTGCCCTAACATGACATCCCTCATAAGCAATGCTTGAAAAATCAGAAAGAACTTAGAGATGTGTGTAGATTGTTAGCAGTGATCACCACCCTTAAAACTAATTGGGAGATGTAGATTGTTAGTGAAGTTAGGTTAAAATGCTTCTGCTAGTGGCTCAGATGTACAAAATCTTAGAGAACAATTTGAAGCTCAGAGCTAGGGATGTTTAAAGGTCAGAGAAGAAGAACAGTGGCAGCCGGCCAGCACTAGCTGCTCTGCCTCTCTTGCTAAGGCTGTGCTAGACATCAACGTGATTAATTTCTCTACCCATTTTTGCCCTCGGCCTCCTGATATGATTTAATAAAAAAAGTTAATGAATAGCTATACACTCTGAGGATTTAAAGTAGAAATTACTGATTGTTTCTTATATAAAAGTTTAGATTTGTCATTCTTTTAAGATTCTTACACACTTATTTTTAAGATAAACAATGAGTTAATTGATCCTTTCTTTGTAACCATAAATTTTAGCCTACCAGTAAAAATAAACTGGGTGAGAAAGTTACCTTGCTTTCTTACACTTTTTAAATCTATAACAAGTTGCTTAGTTATGAATGCATGTGGGTTCTTGGGAACAATTTGCTTTTTCCACATGTAATACTTTAAAGGTTTTTGATGTAAAGGTATTGGGAAACATACTGCTTTTTCATTATCATTCACTAAAAGAAAAATAGGATATAACCATATTGTGATTTTTGTTCTGCTTGAAAGATTTTGCTGGGATATATGAACTGTGGGAGAAAAACTAAAGTTGTTAGTGCTTCTCTCCAACCATCCATAAAATACATATATGTGAATGTATGTATAGTGGTTGGGGCTTTGCTCCATTCAACCAGTGTGTGAATGTGTATGTATCTACATATGTGTATATGTGTGTATGTATGTGTGTGTGTGTATGTGTATATGTGTATATGTATGTGTATGTGTGTATGTGTATATGTCTATATGTATGTGTATATGTGTACATGTATATGTATGTGTGTATATGTATATGTGTACATGTATGTGTATGTGTATATGTGTGTATGTATATGTATGTGTGTATATGTATATGTGTGTATGTATATATGTGTACATGTGTGTATGCATGTGTGTATGTGTATATGTATGTGTGTATGTGTAAATGTGTATATGTATGTGTATATGTGGTGTATGTGTATGTGTATATGTGTGTATGTATGTGTATGTGTGTATGTGTATATGTGTGTATGTATGTGTATGTGTGTGTGTATATGTGTGTATGTATGTATATGTGTATATGTGTGTATGTATGTGTATGTGTGAAGTTGTTGGAGCTTGTCTCGCTTCATCCAATGAGTGTGTACGTGCGTGTGTGTGTGTGTGTGTGTGTGTGTGTGTGTGTGTGTGTGTGTTTCTTTCCCTACTTTTCTCCTTTTTTAGTCACAGGGACTGCTGGCACCAGTGAATCAAGCTTTATTCCCTCAGAGACAAGTCTGCTGAGTGATCAATCACTATCTCTACACACTCACCTCAGTTTCCCCTGAACTATCAAACCTGATCTTTGACAGGCCATCACTCAGTGATACACACAGAGTGACCGTTACACAGTGACCACCACAGAAACCATTGCACGGTTTCTCTCACAAGGTAGCCATCACATGGCCATCTCAGCATTTCCAACACACAATTTCTAGTACACAGCAGCCTTCACACAGTCATCTATGAAATGGCTATCACACAATGGTCATCACAGTGGCCATCACAGTGGTTGTTGCACAATGATAATCACAAAGTGGCCACTACACAGTTGACCATCACAGAGTAGCCATCACAGTATGCCATCCTTCAGTGGTCACCACAGTGACCATCACAAAGGGTCACTCACAAGGTATGCATCACTCAATGGCCATCAAGAGTTGCTACCACACAGTGACCTTCACAGAGTAGCCAGAACATAGCAGTCATCACATGATGAAGATCACACAGTGTCCATCACACAGTGGCTACTACTCAGTGACATCAGGCAGTGGCCATCACATGGTGGCCATCACATAATGACCACCACACAGTGAACATTAAACAGTGGCCATCACATAGTGGTCATCACACTGTGATCATCACACAGTGAGCATAACAGTGGCCATCACAAAGTGACCATCATAATGATGATCACAAAGTCTCAGTCACATAGTAGCCATAACTCAGTGACCATCCCATAGTGGCCTGTACACATTGTCCATCACATAGTAGCCATAACTCAGTGGCCTTCCCACAATATCCATCACACTGTGACCATCAGGAAGTCGCCATTACACAGTGGCTACCACACAGTGACCATCACAAAGTGGCCAGTACACAGTTGCCAGCACACAGTGACTATCACACAGTTGACAATCATACAGTGGCAATAAACAATGGCCATACCACAGTGACCATCACATATTGTCTATAACACAGTGGCCATAACAGTAGCTGTCAAACAGTGGTGATTACACAGTGGCTATCAACAGTGTCCATCATATAGTAGCCATAGGGCAGTGGTCATTAAACAATGGCCATCACACAATGAATATCACAAAGTGGCCTTGCACAGTGACTATCACATGGTGGCAATGACATGGTGACAATCATAAGGTGCCCATTACATGATGCCCATCACACAACAGCCATGACAGAGTGTCAATTACACAGTGGCCATCACACAGACCATTACACAGTGACCTTCACACAAGTGCCATCACACACTGGCCATCACTCAGTGGTCATTAGACTGTAGCCATCATAAAGTGACCATCTCACAGTGGCCATCACTCACTGGTCATCAAACTGTGGCCATCACAAAGTGACATTGCAATATGACCATCACATAGTAACCATCAAGTGGTGGCCATTTTTCAGTGGGCAACACCCAATGGCCATCACACCATGACCATCGCACAGTAACCATCACACTGTGGCCATTATAAAGTTGTCAATACACAGTGGCCATCACACAATAACCGTCACACAGTGAACACCACACAATGACTATCTCACAGTTGGCAATCAGTTTCAATTGCACAATGGCCATCACATAGTGTCCAAACACGGTAGACATCACAGTGGTTATAAAACAGAAACTATCACTCGGTATCCACCACACAATGAACATCACAAAATGGCCATCTCACAGTCACCATCACGGAGTTGCCCATGACACAGTAGCCATCATAAAATGAACAAAACAAGGTGGCCATCACACGATGATCACAAAATGGCTAACACGTAATGAGCATCAAACAGTGACCATAGCAAATGGGAATCATATGAAGACCATCACAGAGTCGTCTTTACAATGTGACCATCATATATTTGACATCATATAGTTACCATTATACAGTGGCCATCTCACAGTGGCCATCACAGTGGTCACCCACTGTAGCCATCACATAGTGGCTATCTCAGTGATTGTACCACAGTGGCCATTATACAGTAACCATCACACAGTGTCTCTCTCACAGTAACCATAAAGCAGTGACCATCACACAGTGACTATTTCACAATGATCATCACACAGTGACCATAAGATAGTGACCATCACACAGGGACCGTCACACAGTGACCATCACATAATGGCTATCTCACAGTGACCATCACACAGTGACCATCACAAACTGACCATCACACAGTGACCATCACGAACTGACCATCACACAGTGACCGTCACAAACTGACAATCACACAGTGGTGATCACACCGTGGCTATCAAACAGTGACCATCATACAATGATCAGAGCCCAGTGGGCATTACATTATGCCTATCAGCTGATGCCATCACAATGACCATAACAATGACCACCACATGGTGGGCATCACACCGGTGATATGAGGGAGATAGTTGTCTCAAAGTGATTGAGGAGCAAACACAGAGGTTTGTATGTGATTAAAAACACCAGATTTTCAGGGTTTTTTGCTGTTTAATTTTTGAATACTAACTACTCCTTGCATACTTGAAATAATTTCAAATGAATCAGATAATAAATTCTACCAAGTTTGTAAAGAGATGCAATTCAGTGAAGTTAACAAAAGAACTCTTAGTATCAGAAGACACTCTTGTCTGTCTGTGGCTGCTAAAAGACAAACACTTTAAATCTCAGGAAATAAAGTGGTTCAGGAAACACCAGGTGATATTGTGGGTCATGATATAGACAAACTTGCAGGAAACACATCATTTCTACCTAGAATTGTAGGCATATATAAATGAAAAATGGGATTCAGTCACCAGAAACAAGACTAAGTTTCTGCCTCTGCCTACATAAGTTTCCTGTCTTCAGGAAAACGGCATTAGGAGAGACACAATTCATTTATTCATTGGGGGATTTGCTATGTGAAATAGGATATATGGCATGAATTGCAGAGACGGGGCACATTATTCTAACACTCTCTAACAAGCAAGGCAAGTTTGCCAGGTTCCAAATTAGCATTTAGTCATTTATCCTGTGAGAAAAATGCAAAATTATTTATTTATACCTCTTACAACTCTGCTTGGTTAGAGCTGTATCTGCATAATAGGCAGTGTGCTAGAAGGGGCAGGAAATATGCTTATGGCATTCACCATAAAAAGCAGCTATTAAAATGACAGTGTTACTGATGTCTCCAGTGGTGAGAATAAGCACTCCATGAAAAAAATCATTCAGCACTAACAGACTAAACTAGAAGCTTTTATTAACACAGCCCTCACAGTTGTTACACACTGGACTCAATGACACCTACATCCAACAGATGAAGAATCATTCCTCACTTGAAGCCCAAGTTCTGGCCTTGCCTCACCTGAGAGCTGCGAACACAATCTAGAAAAGAAGAGAAAGTAGGAGCGGGAAAGATGGCTGAGGTTAGCAGCACTGACTGCTCTTGCAGAGTGGCAAATTCAATTCACAGCACACACATGGCAGCTCACGACCACTGTAACTCCAGTCCTGGCGAATCCAGTTCCTCCTCCACCTCTGTCAGCACTGGGCACACACGTGGCAAACATACATATATGTAGACAAAACACTCAGACACACACACACACACACACACACACACACACACACACAAATAAATATAAAATGAATAAATCTATTCTCTTTTATTTAAAACACAAGAGACCAGCCCCCATCCAAAGAAAGATATAAAAATATAGAGAAATAATGCTAACTTTATTCAAAGCTTAAAATCAATTTATATTATATGTTCACATTTCGTAGTCAATTGATATCAATGGTGGCATGTATTGAAAGATATTAAACAAAAATCTCCCCAAAGCACCCCTTGAAAACCTTTCATACACTGTTTCCTAAATTTCTTCCCAATTTTTGCTTTTAACCCTATTTTCCTCTAGTTATATTTATTGCTTTATTTCTTTCTAATCTTGAAAGGTCCTAATGTTTTGTTAATCTAAAGACGGTGTTATCCCCACTTCAGTACTGACTACTAACAAAGAAACTGAGCTTCCACCCAGTAGCCAGAGCATCTTTCACAGTAAAGTAGAGATGGCTTTCAAACACAGATAGAGATAGAAATAAACCACCCATGTTCAAGGAGGAAGAAGACATGGAAAGTGATTTTTCTAGAACAAACAGCTAAGAATGGGGCTTCTTAAAATTCTTCTACTTTGACCCCTATTCTCCTGAGAAAATTTTATTTAATCCTTGGTATACAGGTGAATAGAATAGTTATGCAATAAAATATTACTAATAGAGAAACATAAAGAAATCTGTTTTAAAGAATTCTTTGGGGAGACCTTGGCCTGGGCCACCAGAAGTCCATATACAACGAGCGCCAGGAGAAAGCTACCCTCCCAGGAGCATGGAAAAGCCTTGAGTGGGCTTAAGGGGAGCAACACTGCTCACCGAGACCTGTCCAGAACCGGCGGGATACAGGGCCTAAGGAGAACTCGGGGGCAGGAAACCTCTGAACCTTCCGGTTTCCATCTGTGGGTGGAGAATTCTGCCTGGGTCACCAGGGGTCTATGCCTGGGGACCTCAGCCTGGGCCACAGGGCTCCAGGAGAGAGCTGGTATCCCAGGAGTGCTGACACACCTTCAAGCACAGGCAAAACCACCACTTCTGTTCAAAATCACTGGATCAAGAGGGACCCTTGCAGAGTCATAGGACATAGGAATAAAGGGACAGCTGGGGACAAGATCTTTCTGATTTCTGTCTGCACCCCAGAGCTGACCCTGTGCCACAGCTCTCAAAACCCAAACACCTCTCAGAGAGAGCTGGTCTTCAAGGAGTATTGACACAGAGGCCTGCAGGAGGGGCAAGCCACAACCAGGACAGAGTAAGATCAGCTAATATCAGAGTTAACAAGATGGCAAAAGGCAAGGGTAAGAACATAAGGAACAGAAACCAAGGCTACTTGGCATCATCAGAACCCAGCTCTCCCACCACAGCAAGCCCTGGATATCCCAACACATCAGAAAAAGCAAGACTCAGATTTAAAATCATTTCCCATGATGATGATAGAAGACTTTAAGAAAGAAATGAATAACACCCTTGAAGAAATACAAGAGAACAGAGATAAACAACTAGAAGCCTTTCAAGAGGAAACACAAAAATCCTTAAAGAATTACAGGAAAACACAATCAAACAGGCAGAATTACAAGAAAACACAATCAAACAGACAAAGGAAATGCACAAAACTATCCAGGAGCT
>JAPYYD010004323.1:0-13219 GCA_028551405.1 Uromys caudimaculatus | reverse complement strand
CAAGAACACTCTTACCCATCTCTGGCTACCAACCTTCAAAAGCACATTCTTTCGCATTCAGACCAAAGCCAGGAAAGACATATGAATATGCACTCAATGCATTTCTTCATAGAGATGAATAACTGCCCCGGTGAAAAGCTGAGCTTCCTGAAAGCCATCCTGCATGAAGGCAACCAATCTGTTTAAGATACAATGTCCAGAAGTTAAAAGCAAGAAAATTATAATTAATGGTCTAAGCAGTATAGAAATTAAAGTTGGTACTAACACTTGTTTGAAATCCAGATCCTATCCAATTTTATCAACTGCAAATGTAACTTCATAAAGAACTATAACTTCCAAATACATCTCTCAAAATGTCCAGAACCAGCCTTCCAAATAAGGACTGTCATTTCCTTTATTCCAATATTCTATTGATTTCTAGACCAGTCCATGATTAAGTCAGAATAACTGTCCCATTAAAGGAAAGAGAAGAGTCATTATAATTGCTCCTTTTGATGAATTTTTCTAAGTCAGTTTCCACAGTCTCCATGTTCTCTGTCCCACAAGGTCTAAAAGCTTGAAGCAATGCAGCTTGTCTAATCTGGTATATAGGCAAGCAAAGGTGAGTCAAGAACATATGTCCAATACAGTTTTCTTGTCACCATTGTCAGGGCACTCAGCAAGCTTACATTCAGCATCATTGTTTGTCCCAGCATCAACATGTCACACTAATCACTCTGGCAACTAGCACATTCCTGCAGAAAAACACAAACATGCTCTCTTCCCCATATTAAATACCTGATCGAGATCATGCCATCTGCCAGTATGTGGATCCTTCCATTTCACCTAGGCAGAAGTATGAATGAACATGATCCCTTTCTATAGGTGAGTGGTTAAAAAACCTTTGTCATACCTAGCAACGGAATATGATTGAGCCCAAAAAGAAATGAGATATTGACATGCCCAAATCCACAGAGGAAACAGTGGCACATTCCATATAGCCAGGCTAAATGCTTCATTACCTTATCATTCAAACTAGAGGATATTGAGAAAGACACAAAACAATAAGTCAGAAAAATCATTAGTGTTTTTATGTTGTTGGAGGGGAAGCGCTATGCATGTACTTCACAGTATTTCAGGGCAGGAGAACAGCTCTGTATGTTCCAAATGGAGAATAATCCCAATATATGCCTTTTCAGAGGCAAAGTCATCAATTATATGAAAGCACAGCAATGCTTTGAGGAAATCATGTTCTGAGTGACAATAATAGTCATCCAGACCACGGTGATGTCACATATCACTACAAATGCACCGCTATAGTGAAAGATGTTTATAATGGGAAAGGCTGAGCATGCCCAGGGACCTTAGGGACACATACAGCTTCATTGATTCTCACACTTCCATGCTTCCAAAAGGAACCTAAATGCTTTGCATCTTGAGAGTCATCCATAACCAAATGTTTGTAAAACAACTTTAATTTACCATTAATTTGAATTCATAAAAACTGAACTTGAGTTTACAGAATGATGGACAATTCTGGTCCCACATGGATCTTGAGAGTCTCATGTTCTAACTTTTTCCCATAAATTATTCACTGTATTTACTGTGCAAAATATTTTTTTCTGAGCTGTAATGGGGAGTTCATAGAAGTCATAAAACAAAAAATGAATTTACTTATAATATCAGTTCACTCAGCATAAAAATATGATGTGTTTTCACACTGACCTCTGTTTGCCTCAAGCAGATTTCTTTATATGGATTAGAACACTGTTCCAATTACACTTGGGATAAAAACAGGTACCGCTTAATATCTTCATTCAGGCTTAAATGCCTTTGTTTTCTGTGGTGGCACAGTGGGATTAATAGTGCTTATTATATCAGGAAAAACATTCTCCAATATCTGATTGTGTAGCTGAAGTGCAATAAAGGCAGTTCAGCTGGAAGGGAGCATCTGGGATTTCTTAGCTAAATGTGCCCATAAACTTCAAGCTCAGTTGAACCTTAGAAGCACTCACAACCACTTAAATGTCCAATCAGAGGCAGGTAAGCAGCTCAGATTCACACTTCTGCTGTCTGTCGTTGGTTCATGTTATGTATTACCAAAAGTGGGATATTATAACTCTGGTGATAGTAATAAGTTCCACAATCTTAGGATTCCATGTTGTTTATGCTGAGGATAAAACCTGTCTGTGAGCTGCTACCACTGAACTTCAAGGGGATTCCAGAGATGACATCAGTACCATACTTGTTGAGGAGCCTTGGAATGTGGCAGGGTTTTTGTTGGTATCAGTGCATATGTATGGCACTGTCCTCATAGAATGGCAGTTGAGGGTGACTCTCTTCTCTGGAGTTATACACAGGATATCTGGAGAATGGATCATTAAAATGTCACTACTGGAGGCTGAAACCATATGAAACATAAATTATAACATGGCTGTATACATGAAAAGCATCTCTAAGCCACTTAGAAAAGAAAAGGAATATAGGTATTTTCTCAATTTGACATCTAAACAATAACAATTGCATAAGATGCAGAGCTTCCAAAAGAAGAAAATAGTTAGATATTCAAGTAATATCCCTTTATTTCTAATAGTCTGACATGAAATACAGATGAGTGTAAGACTAACAAGCTGTGGTAGTGAGAGAATTTGCCTGTTTCTCTGAGTATATGCTTATCATGGGACAGGACAGAGATATACCATATTATTATGTTCTAAGCATCAGGTAGACTACTTGAAAGAGGCATTTATGTAAAAATTGGGAGAATTTTTTTGATATTTTATTTAAATTTCAAATGTTTTCCCCTTTCCAGGCTTCCCCTTTGGAAAACCCCTATCGCATCTCCCCTCCCCCTGCCTCTATGAGGGTATTCCCCCACCCACACACCCACCCACTCCCTTCTTCCCTCCTTGGCATTCCCCTATACTGGGGCATCTAACACTCTCAGACCCAAGGGACTCTCCTCCTACTGATGGCCAACAAGGCCCTTCTCTGCCACATATGTGGCCAGCACCATGGGCCCCTCCATATGCATTCTTTGGTTGATGTTCCAGTCCCTGGGAGCACCAGGGGGCCTGACCAGTTGACACTATTGCTCCCTCCCCATGGGGCTGCAAACTCCCTCAGCTCCTTCAGTCCCTTCTCCAACTCTTCCATCTGGGACCCCATGCTCAGTCCAACCATTACTGTGAATTGAATCATGGATGTTCCGAACTTTTGGGCTAATATCTGCTTATCAGTGAGTACATACTGTGTTTGTTCTTTTGTGACTGACTTACCTCACTCAGGATGATATTTTCAAGTTCATTGTTTTAAAGAGCTGAGTAGCATTCCATTGTGTAAATGAACCATATTTTCTGTATCCATTCCTCTGTTGAGGGACATCTGAGTTATTTCCAGCTTCTGGTTATTATATATATGTCTGCTATGAACATAGTGAAGCATGTGTCCTTATTGAGCATCTTCTGGGTATATGCCCAGGAGTGGTATACCTGTGTCCTCAGGTAGTATTTATATCCATAATGGGAGTTTCAAGTTGCTTTAAATACTGACACAGGCTCCTTGTTCCCTACCTGAACATATTATGTCTCCCTCTGCTGGTCATCTGATAAAGTGTTGAAATTTGATAGAGCTTTGTCATGTGCAGGGTTGAACAATGGCATAATCTAATATGTTTCTTTGAATTGCTGAATTCATGTGGAAAAAATAAATCCTCAGACCCTTGTTGTGAATCCCAAGCAATATTGACTCCCTTACTTTATCTCAGAATTTGCTTAAGAGTCTTTAATTGACTAAACATAAAGCACCAATCCTCATGACATGACAGTGCTATCATGTCAGTTAGTCACTTGAACCCAGAAACTCCGTTGATTTGCATGAATTGTATTCAATTCTCCAGAATATGGGATGGAAATGTTATACCATCTATGAGTTTCCCTATTGGGAAAGTGTTTTAGAGGTCAATATATCAAAATATTTCTTTATCTTTTTAAAGATGAAAAACAAGTTTTTCATTTGCATGTCTTGCCACTGAGAATAAAGCAGATGATGGCTAAGTATTTCTGAAGTGTTTAAAAAATACATTCTGTCCCTCATATGCAGTACCAATTGATTTCTCATGAGACTAACATTATCAGACAGCCTGAATCAGGAGAGGACTCTTCATCATGTTGATGTTTTCAAAGCATTGGACCTGTTTCTTGGGCTATAAACTAAGATAGAACATGTTTCTTTTTTTTCACATTTTCTTTTTGTTTATTTTATTTATTTACATTTCAAATGTTGTCCCCTTTCCCTGTCTCCCACCTCATCCCATCCTCCCTCTCCTTTGTCTCTAAGAGGGTGCTCCTCCACCCATCCACTCACTCTTGCCTCACCCCTCTAGCGTCCCCCTACCCTGGAGCATCAAGCCTCCACAGTTCAAAAGGCCTCCCTTCCCACTGATGCCCGATAAGACAATCCTCTGCTACATATGTAGCTGGAGCCATTGAATGGATACACATACACTTTAGTTAGTGGTTTAGTTTCTGGGAGGTCGAGGGGGGGGGGTCTGGTTAGTTGATGCTGTTGGTCTTCCAATCGGTTGCAATATCCTTCAACTCCTTTAGTCCTTCTCCTAACTCTTGCATTGGGGTCCCTGGGCTCAGTCCAATTGTTGTCTATGAGTATCTACATCTGTATTAGTCAGTTACTGGCAGAGCCTCTCAGGGAACACCTATACCTGGCAAGCACCTCTTGGCATCAGCAATTGTGTCACACTGTGTCCCATAATGTTGGGTATTCTGTGTCATCATTTTCATTGAATTCTAGGAAATCTTTAATTTCTTTTATTTCTTCCCTGACCAAGTTATCATTGAATAGAGAGTTGTTAATTTTCCATGGGTTTGTGGGTTTTCTGAGGTTTGTTCTTTTTGATGTTTGTTTGTTTGCTTGTTTGTTTTTTTTCTTTTTGATGTCTAGCCTTATACATGGTGATATGATAGGATGCATGGGATTATTTCAATCTCCTTATATTGGTTGAGGCATGTTTTGTGACCAATTATATGGTCAATTTTGGAGAAGGTACCATGAGGTGTTGAGAAAAAGGTATATTCTTTTGTTTTAGGATGAAATGTTCTATAGATATCTACTAAATTCATTTGGTCCATACCCCCTATTAGTTTCACTGTGTCTTTGTTCAGTTTTTGTTTCAATGATCTGTCCATTAGTGAGAGTAGGGTGTTGAAGTCTCCCACTATTATTTTGTGGGATTCAATGTGTGTTTTGAACTTTAGTAAAATTTCTTTTATGAATGTGTGTTCCCTTGCACTTGGGGGATGTTCAGAACTGAGAGTTTCTCTTGGTTGATATTTCCTTTGATGAGTATGAAATGTCCTTCCCCATCTCACTTGATAACTTTTGGTTGAAAGTCTATTTTACTAATATTAAGATGGCAACTCCAGCTTGTTTCTTGCAACCATTTACTTGGAAGACTTTTTTTCAGTCTTTTACTCCGAGTTAGGGTCTGTCTTACTTATTAAGGTGTGTTTCTTATATGCAGCAAAAGGCTGTATCCTGTTTGTATATCCAATCTGTTAGTTTATGTCTTTTTATAGGGGAATTGGGTCCATCGATATTGAAAGATATTAAAGATAGATGATTGTTAGTTCCTGTTATGTTTGTTGCTGCAGGTGGCATTATGTGCATGTGATTCTCATAGTTCGGCTTTGTTCTGAGATGATTAATATCTTGTTTTATCTTGGTTGTAGGTACTCTCCTTGTGTTGAAATTTTCCTTTTAGATTTCTCTGTAGGTCTAGATTGGTAGGTAGATAATGTTTGAATTTGGTTTTATCATGGAATACTTTGGTTTCTCCATCTATGATGATTGATAGTTTTGTAGAATATAGTAGCCTAGGCTAGCATTTGTGTTATCATTGGGTCTGCATGACCTCTGTCCAGGCTCTGCTGGTTTTTAGAGTCTCTGTTGAGAAGTCTAGTGTAATTCTGATAGGTCTGCCTTTATGTTGCTCAGCCTTTTCCCCATTCCCCTCCTTCACCTTCCACACTCCTTACTATGAATCCAGAGCATTAGCAGAAACAGGAACTGGGCAGGACTCATCATTTTGGATGAGATGAACTAAGGAGAGTGATCAGTGAAGGCAAGAGGACAGTTGAGACTTTATCTCAGGCCAGCAGGGCAAGGACCTCCCCAGGGAGCAATATGCAAATGTTTTGGTCTGTATAACAGTGAACATAGAGGGGACAGTTATGTAGACTTCTTGAATGTGAAAAATAACTCAAAAATGAAAATAATAAAAGAAATTGTGATTACTGAAGGGACTCTATTCATCTAAAATCATATGCCAAATAAATGATTTCTTTAATATGCTGCTTTGAATATGGTGTTTTGGCATAGCAATTTAAAAGCAATTAGGGATGAAGGATTCCACATAAGGATGGGATTCTGACCATGAGATACAACCTGGGTATTCAGAAGTGAATACAGGAAGGTGACTTATATGGAAAAAGAGTCCTACTTTCCTTTTGCACACTTGCTCAGGTAGCATATCCAAACTAACTGATTTCTTTTCTGTCCCTGTAAAAACATTTCCTGTACAGAAAAACACAGAGGATTTACAGAGTAAGAAAACAATTGTGGACTTGTTGCTCTCATATATTGGGATTTATTGAGACCAAGACTTGATATTGATATCTCCAGTTTTTCTAGACCTTTCTAGGATGCCCAGGCCATCAGTGAAGTTATGATCTTCCTGCCTCAGCTTCCCGATGAATGTAATTTAGAGAAGCACTATAGACCTCAAATTTGTATTTTACATATACATATATAAATGAATACAGTTTTTATATATGTGCATATATTTAACAAAGTATAGGTAGCCAAAAATAAAACAAATGAAAAAATATGTATATGAATATAAATATACATTCACAATAACTAGGAAATTTAATCATCATAGATCTCCATCAACTGATGTATGCATAATGAAAATATGATATATGCACACAGTAGAATTATATTCATCTACATAGAAAATTGAAATGAGGAAATTTTCAAGAAAATGTCTTGAACTAGAAAATTTTTACTGAGTGACAAAACAATGTCATGTGTTCACTGTCATCAGTGGGTCCTACCTTTGAACTGTCAGATTTCAATAATTAATCTAGAGGCTATAAAAGTTGGCTAGAAAGATCTCATGACAGGGGGATTGAATTGGAGACTGTAAGATGGAGAGGAGATAGTAGAATGTGTTTGATGTGAAAGTAGGCAGTGAGAATACTAGGGACCAAGAAGTTCACTAGGGAAAAGGCAGGGAATAGGGTAAAGGAGAATATGTTGATTAACAAATAGTGTCTAGGACAAAATCCCTATGGAATCATGCTAATTTTTAACTCTATTTTAAAAACCAAATCAATGAAGTGCATTCAATGGTATCTAATACTCTCCTGCAGGCCACAGGACATTAAATAAAGGCCCTGGTATCATGTAAAGAATCATCTTTAGGGGGAAGGCTCCAAAGCCACAAATTATACCAGCTATTGTCAGTTTTCTTGTTTGTGCACTAGGACTAGGTTATAAATCCCTATTGCCAAAGACACCATGCATTCTGATTGCAGAACATAGAGAAATGTTGGTAGTGTTCAGCTGAAAGTGTCCTCCCAGATGGGTAGCTTTCACAGTTCTAGAAGGTACTGTGCAAAGCTCTGATGGGGGGGTATCAAATGTCTGACTTACTTGAGGTCTTTACAACTTACAATAATGGCCACCTGCTTAGCCTGAAACTAACTCCTATAATAATCCTTATTGTAGGGCTAACCTAGACTTCTGTGGTTAGTTCTGTGACCTACTCTGAGGCAGAGAACTAGTGTCTGTTGTTCCAAAGTCAGTAAAGGGCCTATGGCTGGGGAAGTCAGATGCTATATGGAGTAACTTATAACTGCTCTGTCACTAAATAGACATGGTGTGAAGTTGTTATCTACATAATTATATTTATACCTATAGATAAGTGAGAATGTCTGTTTCCATCAAGAAACTCTGTTTTATAGTGGATGGTACTTCATGAAGAGGCTCACATTTCCTCAAAGTGCTAAGGGTACCTACAGCGTGATAACACTTATTCACAATGGGACATGTATACTGTTCCCTTAAGTTTCTAGAAACATCTCATGTCAGGAGGTCAGAAGAACATAGGGACAAGAAGATAGCAAGAAGTCCATAAACAGTAGATTTAGGATGCAGTCATTGTCCTCCTGAAATTACTGCTGTGGTTACCTGCACAAGGCCTGCACACAATGGGACACAAAACTATTTTAACATATGTGAACGTTCATGATTCCTCACTCTTGATTGACAAAATAGTAGAAGTTACAAGTAGGTAAATACTGGTAGGAAGGGTGTGCATTTTTTTTAGCCCTGTAGTCATTGAAAAGCTACTATGCTCCAGTAAATAAGACCCAAGTCATATTCAAGGAAGCAAACAAAATAAACTCACTGAGTCAAGATTTAAAAAACTTTAGAGTTGGAAAGGATTGCTGAGAATAAGATTGCAATGTGAGAGGGAAGAGGATAATTCTGAGTGACATTTTAAATTATATATATTTGTAAATTGCCAAAGAATGAAGTATATAATAAAATAAAAAGCCCGATAGTGGTGGCTCACACTTTTGAAAACAGCCATCAGGAGGCAGAGGAAGGCAGAACTTTTGCGTCCTGAATTTGACAACAGCCTGGCCTAAAGAGTGAGTTCCAGGACAGCCTAGGCTAAACAGACACACCCTGTCTTTAGATATATTAATAAATAAATGATAGATAGGTAGATAGATTTATAGATAGATAGATAGATAGATGATAGTAGATAGAACAAAAAGAAAAGCAATGAACAGAATAGATAGTATATGGGACTCCTTTAAATTAATATGTATTTATATTATGGGCTTTCCAGAAAGAAGAAAGTTCAACATACAGAAAACAGTTAATGAAGTTTTACCTGAATATCTAGGTATTGGAACCTCAAAGTCTCTTAAATAAATTAAATGCCAAACACCTGTTTAAAAGATGACCTGCCAGAAAAAAAAAAAACACAAGACATGAGAAGAGAGAGACATAGAGACAGAGAAAAAGGGCAAAGTTACATTTCACAGACTTGTACTAGACTGACAGTAATTTCTTTTGTAAAAAGCTAACAGCAATGAGATGATTGGGTTATATATAGAAAGTTCTGACAAGAAATGACAGTAAAATTTTCCTTCAACAATAACAGCAACTATAACAACAACAAAAAAACAGTTGCCTTAAAACTAAAGAAATTAAGGCAAAAAAAAAAAGCACTGAAATCAAAGATAATTTAATCTGAAAATACGTTTGCATTAAATTCACCAAAATACAAAAGAGAGAAGAAATATAAACAATTTTATCATTATATGAAAATGCCAAACCACAAACAAAAGGGTACATAGAAGAAAAATATTCAAAACTATGAGAAAATACTACCATGAGTATTTCTTGCCCATAATTACTGCATATATAATTGGAATAAAACATGCAGTCATTATAGTTTGAACAGGATGCAGAAAAAAGTGGCAATCTGTTTGTCATAAAAGAAACACATCTTGAGTAAAACCATAGTCTGAAAATTTTGTATAAAGTTACACTTAACACATATATAAAAAAGGGAAATAGGATAGGTAATTTTTTATAAAGAAAATAGAATTTAAGTCAAAAACATAAAATGTGGAAAATGAAGTAATTATATAGTAAATGAAACAGTTTAACAAAGGAGAATGTCTCAGGGTCCTGTTTCTTTTACTGGACAATGTTGAGTGTCAAAATAGATAAGGGCTGTAGAATCAGAATGAGTTTTCACTCAGCTTCGCCAACATCATTGCTGGTTGCTGAGAGGGCACTATTATCCTGAGGCAGATGTGATGTCATTGTTACTGCACCTGATGAGGCCAGAAAAGTATGACACTTGAAGTGTAGACAATGAGTCCATGCTCCAGTGCCCTCAGATGCAATTAATACCTCTAGTTTCTCAGCAACTCAATCTGCCACAGAGCACTAACTTATTTGACAGCTAGACCACCTCAAGGAAGGATGTTTTTGTTATGCTCTGCATCACTCTGTGAGGAACATGAACATGTTATATGCTGTAATAAACTCCCAAATCTTCAAGTTCCCCTCTGCTGATCTTGAGTGTAAAATGTGAATCTGACCCACTGCCACTGAACCTGTCTGGGATATCAGAAAATTTGTTGAAAAGCTTGTAGATCAGAAGCTACAGAGACTAGCCTGGGTTCTGCACATACCAGTGCAAATAGGTGTATCCATTGCTACGTAGGATGCTCTGATTAAACCTGCAAAAGATAAAAGCTTGACCTCCAAGGCTGGTAGGCAGGGACAGTGAGTATGGGTCATCATAGCATCACCAGTGGAAGCTGAAATTATGAGAGAGAAGTGCAAAGTCAAGGACAAACTACATGAACAATCTTTGCAGTTGATTTCTAGATGTTTCTTTCACCTGAGATGTTTCCTTTTACATACAAGTCTTTATACACTAAAATTCCCCTTTTAATGAAGCAAGTGGCCTAAGGACATTCTAAGCATAAATTATATGACTCTGTTCCATGCATGTCATAATCTTCATTGTATCAAAAGTTATCTCCCATCTGGAATGTCTTTCGCAAAGACAAAAACATCACAGGCCGCATCCTAGAGAATAAGAGTTGTCATCACCAACATAGACAAAACTCAGGTGGTAAGCAATGGGTCCCAGGGCTCATTCTTCCTATCTATTCTTAGTCCTTACTTCTCTTCGTTCTCATCAGGAATCAATAAAAACAACACCACCAACAGCAGAAAGTGCAACTTCATTTTGAGGAAGCAGCCTAAGAAGACTGATCAACTCTGCAAGATGAAAACTGAGCTTTTATTTCAAAGTAGCAAGAGTGGATCCTACCCCCAAGGAGGAATATGCAAGGGCCTGAGTTGGTGATATAATATAAATAGGAAGGAGGGTCATGAAGACTTCTCATGATCCCAAATTCACAGACAATATCTCCTATGTTAGAGAAGACAATAGTAAAACACTTTGTGCTGTTTGGAGGGAAAAGAACATGCTAAAACCTGTCAATCTGGAAAGCATCAGACACTTAATAAGTGCTCTATTACAGGAACACAGGAAGGAGTGAAAATGAAGACATATGTGTGAAACTGTTCTCTTCAAGTTGACCTACTATATTTTTGTTCCCTTTTTCAACAATTTTATAGAAAAATAGCTGTCATTTTCTGAATGTTACATGTAGTAGTTAAGAACTTTGTTCCCTGTGGCCCACTGATTTGGCTCCATGGAAGCACAAACATAATTTTGACCCAAATTGTCCCTGTCTACAAGAAAAACATGGACAAAAGGGGAGCAGAGGCTGAGGGAATGGCCAGCCAATAACCAGACCAACTTGAGACCCATCCCATGGGCAAACACCAATCCCGGACTCTATTAATGTTACTACATTATGCTTGCAGACAGGAGCCTAGCATAACTGTCCTCTGAGAGGCTCCACACAGCAGTTGACTGAAACAGATGCAGAGACCCACAGTCTAATATTGGAGAGAGCTCAGGGACTCTTATGGAAAAGTTGAGGAAATAATATGAGGGCCTGTGAAGGGGATACAAACTTTACAGGAACTACTAACAAAATCTACTAACCTGGACCCTTGGGGGCTTGCAGAGACTAAGTCATCAACCAAAGAGCATACACGGACTGAACAGTGGGTCCAGGCAATATGTAAGAAATGTACACCTCAGTCTTCATCTTCATCTTCATGTAAGTCCCTAAAAACTGGATTAGATGCTGTCCCTAAATCTGTTGCCTATCAGAGGAATCTGTTCCCCTAACTGGGCTGCCTTGTCTGGCCTCAGTGGGGGATTATGTCCTGAACACTGCAGATACTTGATGCACCAGGTGATTGCATGCCTAACTCATGTTGGGGAAAGCAAAAAAAAAATATTAAGTCATTGAGTCAAATAAAAAACATACAGTTGAAAGGGGGTGTTAGGAGTAAGAGTTTCAGTGGTAAATGGAAGAAGAGATTTGGGAGTGTAAAGAAAATATAATATAATTATTATTTATGTCTTTAAATTCCCAGAGTACATCATAAATGATAAGAAAACAAAATGATCAGAATATGGGATTGCATTGAATGAATACAAACTTATATTCTTTGAACCCTTAACAACCACTCTTCCTTCCTACCTCTCTGTCTGACCTAACGTCCATGTGGCTATCAAGTAACTTAACAGACCATAAGCTACCACCAATCACAATACTAAGTAAGAATATTGTCAGCATCTGAGACCGACAATGATTTTCCCACTTTAGTTTAATATTGAAAATGCCTCAGTTCATACCGTTCTTTGTTCTCTTACTATAAAAAGGTCATGAGATTGTTACTAGGTAGGAACATGGAATTTGAGGTAACCTAAATCTGTGTTGCAAGACTAAGGTCATGCATACTTGGATACAGAATAAACTGTCTCTTAAATTCTTGAAGATATTCTTTGTGTTTTTGTGTTGGCTACTGGAACATCCCATAGTGGTGAGTTAACAGAAGTGAAACTAAGAAGACTAGCAAGAAGGGGAAGGAGTAAATAATAGTTTGTTAAGTATGAAATATTTTCTGCTTCAGGTATCTAACAAGTGATTGTCATGGATCTGGTCATACAATAATTTAATAATTTTATTTGTAAAAGGTACCTAGGAGTAGGATGAGCTTATGAGTTAATTCTTCCTCTCTTCATACCTCATTGATTAGAGCACACTTGTAACCTTCTTATTCTGATAATATTTATGTGCTACCAAACATGTAGGGAATAACAAGTACTTCCTGAATCATCCTACAAGATCTAATAATGGCTAATTGTCTGAAAACTTCCTTTGGAACAATTGACATGAGTTTTTAATTTTAAAATATTTAAATCTGTTTTTTTAAAGACAAGACACACATAATCTATAATAAGATAAAAGTGTGAACCAAAACCACCCAGTGGAAAAAAAGACAGCATTTTCAACAAGTGGTGCTGGTTCAACTGGAGGTATACATGTAGAAGAATGCAAATTGATCCAGTCCTATCTCCCTGTATAAAGCTCAAGTCCAAGTGAATCAAGGACCTCCACATAAAACCAGATACACTGAATCTAATAGAAGAGAAAGTGGGGAAAAACCTCGAACACATGGGTACAGGGGA
>JAPYYD010004322.1:0-13221 GCA_028551405.1 Uromys caudimaculatus | reverse complement strand
ACTGAGACAGATGCAGCCTTAGCCTACAGTGTTACTGAGACAGATGCAGCCTTAGCCTACAGTGTTACTGAGACAGATGCAGCCTTAGCCTACAGTGTTACTGAGACAGATGCAGCCTTAGCCTACAGTGTTACTGAGACAAATGCAGCCTTAGCTTACAGTGTTACTGAGACAAATGCAGCCTTAGCCTACAGTATTACTGAGACAAATGCAGCCTTAGCTTACAGTGTTACTGAGACAAATGCAGCCTTAGCCTACAGTATTACTTACACAGAACAACAAGGGTAGAGCTCAAAAAGACATCAGGTTAACTCAAGTCAGACAACAATTACATTGTTAATAACCTATGCTCTCTAAAACATCAAGTTAATACAGGATAAGGACTATCTGAGGTGTCCTGAAACCAAAATTCTGGAGACAGTAGTGACCGTTTAAAGGAGGTCTGTGGATTAGCACCAGGATAGCTGCCTGGAGACTGTGGCTGTGCACAGGAACATACACACTGACATAAGTACCAATTACTACACAGTTGCTACACAATTACTACAAGAGGAAAAAAAAGACTCTGTATGTGTGTGTGAGGAAGGGGAGAGAGGTGGGGGGAGGTAGGTGGAGGTGGGAGGAGCAAATAACACAAATTGGGAGTTGGAGAATCCAGGTGAAAGGTGGACATGAATGTTCTATTATTAATTTTTAAATCTACCTTTCCTATAACTAAGAAGTAATAGAAACAAAGCCATAGTGTAGCATGTTATAGGCCCTGCAGGGTCCAATCCTCAGCACCACAAAGGAAAAATAGGCTTAGCACATACTTTAGAATGTTGAACACCTAGAAGGGCAAGTTTGATCTGATTCTCTGAGCTTTAGAAGCTCTGCAGGTGACACACAGCCCAACTTCCTGTAGAGCTTGCGCTGTGCCATTTATTCTAAACACAACCGAGAATCTAAGCTGATCGGTCTGGAATGCCACAGTTGTGTGTGCGTGCGTGTGCGTGTGTGTGCATGAGCATGCGTGTGCGTGCGTGTGTGTGCTTGTGTGCATGTGCGTGTGTGTGTGCGTGTGTGTGTGTGTGTGTGTGTGTGTGTGTGATGTCACCTTTCACTTTGTTCTGCTTTTATATTGTTTTGGGTTTTTGAAAGTATGTTGGTTAGTTTCGTCAACTTGACACAAACAGGTATATTTGGGAAAAGGGAATCTCAACTGAGAGATTGCCCGAAGTCATGTTTGTGAGGTATTTTTCTTGATAAATGAATGAAATGGAAGGGGCCAGCTCACTGGAGATAGTGCCACCCTGGGGCAGTTGTCCTGGGTGGTATAAGAAAGCAGCTGAGGGGCTGGGGAGATGGCTCAGTGGTTAAGAGCACTGACTGCTCCTCCAGAGGTCCTGAGTTCAATTCCCAGCAACCATATGGTGGCTCACAACCATCTGTAATGAGATCTGATGCCCTCTTCTGGTGTGTCTGACAGCTACATGTATATAAAATAAATAAAATCTTAAAAAAGAAAGAAAGAAAAAGCTGAGTTTGCCATGGGGAGCAAGCCAGTAAAGCAGCACTCCTTCATGGTCTGCACTCCAGTTCCTTGAGTTCCTTCCCTGACTTCCCCCAGTGATGGTCTGAGAGCTGTAAGATGAAATAAACCTTTCTTTCCCACCTTGTTTTTGGTGAAGGTGTCTGTCCCAGCACTAGAAAACAAACTAAGGGTCTCACTTAGACTAGGTTGACCTTGAACTCCTGACCCTGCCTGGGTCTCCCAAGTTCTGAGATGCAGGCATGCAACTTCGCACCCAGCTTACCTGAGGTTATGCGCAGCAATGGGATATCATCATCTTTATGATTTTATAGAACAACTCAGGCTGCTAACTAGATATCAGAGAACAGGGGGAGTGGGGTGCAGATGGAATTCCATGTCTAAAAGAAGCTTGGATGCTAGCTCTCTGAGGGACCCCAGGGAGGGACAGTGAGATTCGGGAGGCACACTGGATATAGGACTCATGGGCGGGCGGATGGGTGGAACTGGGGAACAGAAGGAAAGAAGTGACAGCGAGAGCTAATGAGAGGCTTCTGGAAGGAGCCCGAGCATCGGGTGACTGATGACGAGACCAGATCATTTGGAGGAAGCTGGGGGTGTGGAGAGAAGAACTGCTCACTGGGTGGGGCACGTGACCTACTAGGCACCAAAGTGGAAATGGTAAGTAGGTGTTGAGCTCTCCTGGGGTGCTGAAAGGCTTATCAGATTTGGAGAAAAAGATCCAGAGGTCATCAGGTTTAAATATCATTGAAAGTCAAGCGTGGGATGAGCTTACAGGAGAGGAAGGAACACAAGGAGCTGAGCCTCTGACAGAACTGTGTGGACCTCCGCATTCAGAAGGGGAGAGCGCGGTAAAATGAAGAATGAAGAAGGAGCATTGTTTGTTTGTTTTTCAGAAATAGCTGGAACTCATCTCATACTGGCCCATCAACAGGGCACTATCAGCCTTTATCAGGGAAATGAAAATGAAGGAGGACTAGGCATGGCTTTTGAATTTACCAAAGCCAGGGCCAATAGTGGCCTTGACAAGGAAAGTTCCAGAGAGCAGCAGAGAAACTAACTAGAATTGTGGCTCAACAGAAATCGCAAGGCAAGGAGAGCGCAGAGCCTGGGAGGGACACAGAACAGCTGGGGGGCGTGCTAAGTCAGGAGGAGCTTTGTTTGCTTTTGAATATGACGAAACCCAATGTACTTCCTATCAATAGAACTGTCTTGTTGGAGAGGAAGAGCTGACCAATGAGAAGGCGAGACGGCGGCTAGAACAAAGTCCTTGAGAATGTGAGAAGCAACAGGGCCCAGAGCACAAGTTGACAACATGAGGCTGAGCAAACAGACTTGCCTGCTGTTCATTACCTATTTGCACAAGGATTTGGCAGTGTTTGATTTTCCGTCTTCAAATACTACACAGCTCTGGATATCCTTACACATTCTTGGATCAACTTAGTGTCTTACTGGAGTATAAATTCTAAGAACTATCTTTCTTGGTCAAAAGATCAAAATACCCAGACAAGATGCCTATGTTTGTAATCCTAACTCACAAGAGACTGAAACAGAAGGATCTTGAGTTTAAAGCCAGACTGAGCTGTACAGAAAGACTCTTCAAAAACTGAGAACAAATCTAGAATATCTTAAACATATCAGGTGGTGGTGCACACTTCTAACCCCAACACTCTGGAGGCAGAGGTAGGAGGAGCTCTGTGAGCTTGAGGCCAGCCTGGTCTACAGAGTTAGTTTCAGGAGAACCAGAGCTACACAGAGAAACTGAAGAGGTCAGCTCAGGAACTTTGGAAAATTCCACCAGACCCCCGAGCACGTGGGCACCCCTCCCCTCCTGGAAGAAACAGGTTAGATAGCAGGTAGGCTGGAAGGGAGGGGCTGATTAAGCCCCTACTGCCTCATTCCCTAAAGACCAATCAGTTTAAAAGTCACACTGTTCTGTCAGTCACAGTGTGCCTAATGGCTGCTGCTCTAAAAGCTATAAAAGCTCGCTGGCCAAGCTGCAAGGGGTCATTCTCCCTCCTTGGTGTGCAGGGCGACCCCAGCACGCTGGAACAATAAATTCCTCTTGCTTCTTTCATCGACTCCCAACTCCATGGTGTTCACTCAGGGGGTCTCTAGTAAGCTAAGGCTCCCAGAGTCTTACAAAACCCTATCTTGAAAAACAAACAAACACTGTCTTTCAATTTTTACTTGTAATACATTTTCAATGTTTTACTTGTAATAATTTACTTATGTATTTAATTTTAACAATGGATATTTGGCTCAGGGCCTCATTCATGCTAAGCTGGTGCCTACTTCTGAGCTGTCCCCTCAGAACACTTTTGTTTAAAGTTGATCTGCGGATGGTGGAGAGCTGCCTCGGCTGTTTAGAGATACAACATATACAAATAATACCGCTGGGTATCATCAGTGTCCAGTATGTCTCACTTTACTGGGGTTTAGCTATTTAATGTCTTTTTGTCTTGTTTGGTTTGAGCTTGGGTCTCTACACAGCCCTGCTGTCCTGGAGCTCACCATGTAGATGAGGCTAGCTTTGAACCTTTATTCATTTTGATGCTTCACTTTTATGGGGCTAGAATCTGGGTCTAGAAGTGGGTGAACTGTGGAGGCCTTACTTTATAATGAGACCCCACCAGGGTTCTACAGAGGTGGGCAGATCTCTGTAAGCTTGAGATCAGCCTGGTCTACACAGGGAGCTCCAGGTCACCCAAAAGTTATGAGACCCCATCTTAAAAAAAAAGGAAAGAACGAAAAGAAACCCGCAGCTGCCCCTTTGTATACCTATTCCCTCAGGATTAACAAGACTCAAAAGAATTTCCTCTAGGGCCTAGGGCCACAGCTCAGTGAGGATGAACCTAAAAACTATTTTTCTAAAGGGTCAAAGGTTAAGCCACTTCAGGACTGAAAGCCTCTCCCCCCCCCCCCCCCCAGTAGATAACTCTTTACTGAAGAGCGTTCCTTACTAATGTCTTACACTGTCTGGTGTTTATAATTTTTAAATTCCTTGCTATGAAACCCATAGATGCCAGTGGATTTCGGAGGAGGGGGGCACCATTAGGTCACAAAAGACAGCAGCAGCTGGAGAGAGCTTGTTCAGACAAAGGCCTGGTTTTGACCTGCGCAGGGAGCCTTGTGGCTATGCAGAAATTTGGCAGCTCTGGATCTTTTGTGAGTGAATCACAGGATTCTCTTAGATCAGAAGTAAGTCATCTGTCTTTTCAGGTCGCAGCATCCACAGAGGAGCTGGCTGGAGTACATACAGGCTATCTGTCAAAGGAGACTCAGCAGGTCTGTTGTCTGGGGCAGGTGAGCCTTTTCAGGTGCTGGATCCTGGATCTGGCTGTTTGGCTAAACAGGAAGGGTGCAGGAAAGAGAGGCGAGTTCCCTCAGCCCCCACTGCTGCGGTTTGGTTCTAGGAAGGTCTTGAGGTATGTAGGCCATGGATGGCAAGGAACGGGCTATAGATATTTTTCCTTCTTGAGGGGCTTTTGTTTTTCTTTGGTGGTGTGTGAGTGTGTGTGTGAGTGTGTGTGTGTGTGTGTGTGTGTGTGTGTGTGTTACTGGGAATTGATATAAGATTTTCACATAATAAGCACATACTTAGGGTCACAGAGATATATCTATCATCCTTTTGTGTGTGTGCTTCAGAGACAGAATCTCACTAACTTACCATGCAGGCCTTGAACCTGCCAGCCCCCTGCCTCAGGTCTCTGGAGGAGCTGGGATTAGAAGCCTGAGCATCCATTACGGGCCTGGATGCTCGTCTCTTTAAACAATGATTCCCACCAGGGTAAGTGGAGGTTTTTGTTTGTTATTTTTATTTAGTTGGCTGAACTTGTGAACCTCTTGCCTCAGCCTCCAGAGTACTGGGATTGCAAGCTTGTACTCTGTGTCTGACATGAATAGACTTTCTAAAGAAGAAACTCAAACACATTTTAGGATCTAGGCTTTACTGAAAGCCTAGAGTTTTAAAAATCGTTTCACCATAAATAACTTGACAACCGTACCTGACATGCTCTGAATGGGCTAACCTCATCTCAATATCGAATCCCTCAGTCCTCACACTAATCAACCGTACTGATTCCAACATGGCAGTTTCTAGATATGACTCTTCAGTTTGTTTAAATGTGTTTGTGGGAAGTGAGGTGATATATTTGTTGTTGGTATAGCCCAGGCTAATGTCAAACTTGGTGTGTAGCAAATGATGACCTTGAATTCCTGATCCCCCTGTCTTTAGCACCCAAGTGATGGGATCACAGGTGTAAGCCCCCGTGCTTGGCTGTTAATGTGTGGGAGATGAGAACGAGTTTGGGAAGTTGCCCCTTTCAGGGTTCTCACCTAAACTGTCTTTCTTTAAATGGTGTACACAGAGATAGCCAGACATTCAGTCTTCTCCGTACTCCATATCCTTGAAGTAGCTTGCCTTCTCAGTGAGGCTAGATCAAGTGCAAGCATGCTTGAACCGGCCGCATTGTACCAGCTGCGACCGGAGCTCACTGCTCTGGAATTGCTGTGCTGTAGTTGAAGTGTGCCTCTGAGGCCTAGGTAGCGGCTTGTAGCAACCCAAGAGCCTCCAGGGACGTGGCCCGGGCCGGTCTCACTGATGTTGGTGCCACCTGCATGGTGACTTTCCAGGCTGCTCTGGGCCCTCCCCTCTGGGCCAGCTTCACTTACAGACTCTGTACACTGAATCAGTTTTCAGATGTCCTTGAACCAGGACTTAGTCTTGCCACTAAGTCGTGCTTGTTCCAGGGCAGCAGCCTCTTGCAGACTGAGAACCTAAGATCCGTTTCTCCTGCAGATGTCAGTCTGCAAGACTGACATCAATCAGTCCTCACCCTGCAGGTCCACAATGGCTGTGTCCTCCTAGACACAGGATCTTCCTGTTCTTTACAGCTCTCTACAAGCCACCGGTGCAGACTTGTATTCCAAACAGCAGCCTTTACAGTGTGTGTGTGTGTGTGTGTCTGTCTGTCTGTCTGTATGTATGTATGTATCTGTTTTGTGTGTGTGTGTATCTGTCTGTATGTGTGTGTCTGTCTGTATCTGTTTTGTATGTATCCATCTGTCTGTCTGTGTCTGTATGTGTATGTCCATCTTTCTGTCTGTCTGTGTCTTTATGTGTGTGTGTGTCTGTGTGTGTGTGTGTCTGTGTGTATCTCTGTGTCTGTGTTTTTCTGTATGTGTCCATCTTTCTGTTTATGTGTGTCTGTGTGTCTGTGTGTCTCTGTGTGAACAACAATAACAACTTAAGAAACAGGTGATGATTTTAAGAGGGAACAAGGGGTGGGGCTCCACGGGAGGAAGGAGGGGATAGGGAAATGACGAGATAGTATTTAGTTTAAAAGGACAGGAAAGGACGCTCAGTATAATGTGGCCAGAGTCCTGGCCTGCCTGCTAATTGTGAGAGGAAGGAGCCCAACTGCTCTCAACCCTGGAGCTCTCAGTTTTATTGCGTCTGATAAATGCTTGTTTCACCTTTGTCAGGTTATAAATATCAAGTTTGTGCAGCAGATTTCGGCCGTTATCTCCCTCAGAGTTCCTTTGTAGAGAGTTTATGTTGGAAGAAATGCCAGCCCATAGCACTCTTCAACCCAGTGTGTGTGAGGCTCTGCTAAAAGCCACAGTCTACATTTATTTCATTTGTTTGCTTTTGAAAACCAGGCATAATTCTGTAGCCTAGGCTAACCTGTAGCTCACTGTAAAGTCCAGCCTTGTGGCAATCCTTTGCCCCAGGGTTCCAGGATTGGGGTTATATATATTCAGCTTGCACTCAGATTCTCTCTCTCTCTCTCTCTCTGTATGTGTGTGCATGTGTGAAGTGGAAACTTTTATGGTTTTTTGGAGAGTCAGTTGTGTTGGATGGTGTTTTGCTGGAGCAAACACATGAAGGAGTGTTTTCCTGAAGTTGACACAGGTGAAAGACTAAGGCAGACTCGTGAAGGAACGTTTTGCTGCAGAAGATACAGGTCAAAGCATGATTTGCTAAAGCAAGCACATGCAAGGACACATGATGAAGAATTCTTTGCTAACAACAGGCATGTATCAGTCTACCTTACATTTCATAGTTGAGCTGTCTTTGTTGGGACACCATAGAGAGAAATGCACCTAATAACTTCTGGAGGTGTACTACAGCTTCCACAGACTCAGGTTGATTGGCAGAATGAAGTCAGCTGAGGCAGACCCGCGGAGGACACGTGATGTTTGTAGGGTATAAATGGGACTTGACAGATGACCTGGCTGAGCTTGGCTTGCTTATAGGGCTGGCTGAGCAAGGTGTGTGGATCTCGCATCTTTGCTTCCTGAGAGAGGCACAGCTGAGAACTTCTCCTGGCATTCCTCTGGGTCCCTCGTGCTGACTCATGCTGAGGCTGAGGCCTGGCTGTCTCTGCTAGGCAGGGCCACCGCTGCTGATTCCTGTTTGCTATCCCAACTTTGCTGAACTGAACTGCTGGTGTGTCTGTGAAGTGTTTGCAAGTGAATCGAGCTATCACTGCTAACCTGTGAACTGAACTGCCAGTTCCCAGACAACATAGAAGAGAGTTGCTCCAAAGAACCTTTCTAAACAGGTCCACTTCCCTCATATTCTTTCTTTCCCATTACCTCTGGTGGGTGGTGGGCTGAAAGGGAGGTTAAAGTACTTTAAAAACATCACTAAAAATAGGTTTTAAAAAATTAAGTTTACACGTGTGTGCACCCATGCACACATGTTCATACAGATGTGCATGGATGTGGAAGCCAGAGGTCAATGTCAGGTGTTGTCCACAATTTCTTTCACGTCGTTTTCTTAGTTTTTGAGACACAGTCTCATCCCAAATGTAGAGCTCAGGGTTTTGACTGGACTACCAGTTTTGACCAGAAACCCCAGGGATCTTCCTGTCTCTGTTTGTCCCAGTTTGGGATTACAGGTGTGCAGGCATGGACCACAACATCTGGCAGTGGCTTCTTCTTTTTCTTTCATCTTCTTCTTGTTTCTTCTTCTTCTTCTTCTTCTTCTTCTTCTTCTTCTTCTTCTTCTTCTTCTTCTTCTCCTTCTCCTTCTCCTTCTCCTTCTCCTTCTCCTTCTCCTTCTCCTTCTCCTTCTTCTTCTTCTTCTTCTTCTTCTTCTTCTTCTTCTTCTTCCTCCCTTTCCTCCTCCTCCTCCTCTTCTTCCTCCTCCTCTTCTTCCTCCTCTCCCCTTCCTTCCTTCCTTCCTTCTTCCTCCTCCTTCTTCTTCCTCTTCTCAGCATAGAAGGGTCAAAGTCCAGTCTTCATTCACATTTTGGTGCAAAGCGCTTTACCATCAAGCCATCTCCCCAGCCTTCCCCAACTTTTTTGATATGGGATCCACCCTCCCCCCACCTTGAACTTGTAGGACCAAGATCAAGAGCTCCCTTTGCCTCAGCCTTCTGAGCAGCTAGGACCACAAGACGCTCTCATCTGATGTTCTTGACACAGAGCTTTGTGTATAACAGCTATAAAATGGTTCTAAGAAGCCAGGCATTATGGCTCACACCTATAATCCTAGCACTTGGGAGACTGAAGTGTGAGCATCCCAAGTTCTAGGCCAGCGGAGGCTACAGAGTAAGACCTCAAAACAATAATAACAACCATGAATAAAATTAAATGGTCTGTGTGCCTCATGATCACATCCCCGGAGGCCCAAGTTCATTTCCAACCATGTAAAAACAGAAGAAAGGAAAAAGTGGGGCGAATTCCATATGAAAAAGTGTAGGGTCATAGAAAAGAAACTAAGGTTAAGCCAGGTGGTGGTGGCACACTCTTTTAACCCCAGCACTTGGGAGGCAGCAGCAGGCTGATCTCTGCGAGTTCGAAGCCAGCCTGATCTACAGAATGAGTTCCAGGACAGCCAGGGATACACAGAGAAACCTTGTTTTGGAAGAAGGAAGGAAGGAAGGAAGGAAGGAAGGAAGGAAGGAAGGAAGGAAGGAAGGAAGGAAGGAAGATTAAATTGGTATAAGATGAGCTTTTGTGGATCTTAGGTACTTCTATGCAGCCAGTACAGCAGGGTCCTAAAGAGCTAAGAGTGAGCCCTAGGTGGGGATGGGAAGAAAGAAAGAAAAAAAAGAAAAAATTAAATAAAAAACATTTACCCTTGGATGAGTTCCATAATTTTGCATGCTGAACTGCTAATTAAGATGGTTACCTTGGTAACCACTGCACCAAATGATAGCATTTACAGTTCTGACCTATGAAGAACTGTCTTAAAGTAACTCAGCAGCAATGAGTAAAAGCCTCTATAGTTTTCATATATCAAATAAAAATTGTCTGTCAAAGGACTGGGGAGAAAGCGTACCAGGAAGGTATGAGAACTCAACACCCACATAAACACTCGGCAGCTGTAGCAGCTACCGTAACCCCAGCACTCAGGAGACAGATAGGCAGGATGCTTAGACAGTTGGAGTTAGTTCCAGCTTCACTGAGTGGTGTGACATGTGCTTGCTGGGAATCGAACCCGGATCCTCTGGAAGAACAGCCAGTGCTCTTAACTACTGAGCCACCTCTCCAGTCCCATGTTCAGACTTTTAATCTGATCACTTCTGAACAACAGAATAAAGGATGCTGGTGATGTTGAAAAGTACAATTTAAATGTCTGAAGTACATTCTCAACAAAAAGAACATTTCTTTTTGAGCCAGTGGGGTAGCTCAGGGGATAAAGGGGCTTGCTGCTGAGCCTGATGACCTGAGTTCAATCCCCAGGCTCCACAGTGTGGAAGGAGAGAATAAATGTTGCTTTCTGATCTCTACACAAGCACCATGCCATGTACACACCCTCTACCCAAATAAATAAATGTAGTTAAAAAATTAAAGCCGCCCTTTCCCATAGGCATTCATTTTACCCTTCACACGTCTACGTTTTCGATAGAAGGAACTGACCAAAGCACAGCTCAACACCTTGACGTTTGGCATCAGAAAGAATAGCTTGGGGGCCAGGTATGGTGGCGCACACCTTTAAACCCAGCACTCTAGAGGCAGAGGCAGGCAGATTTCTGAGTTTGAGGCCAGCCTGGTCTACAGTGAGTGCCAGGATATGGAGGGTTACACAGAGAAACCCTCTGTGCAGAAAAACAAAACTTTTTACCCCCATGGAGAGATGGCTCAGCAGTTAAGAGCACTGGCTGCTCTTGCAGAGGATCGGGGTCTAGTTACTAGCGCCTTGGTGGTGGCTTACCTGTAACTCCAATTCAATATGCCTGACACCCATTTCTGACCTCTGTGGGAGCCAGGCACACACATGGTACACACATGGTACACATACCTACATTCATGCAAAACACTCCTACATATAAAATAAAAGCAAATACATCTTTTGAAAAAATAATTCACATACACCCTTAATTTTCCAGGTAATTTTCTACAAGGTAGTGACTTTTTAAGGTTTACTATATTATTTTTTAATTAAATATATATGTGTGTGTTTCTATGTAGGGATATGTGTACACGAGGAGGCCAGAAGCCAGAGGCCTAGGATCCCCTGGAACTGGAATTACAGGCTGTTGTGAGCTGCCCTGTGGGTGCTGGGAGTAGAACGCGGGTCCTAGAATAGCAGTGCATACCTTAACTCCTGTACCATCCCTCCAGCCCAAGATGGAGATTTAAAAAGGATACTTAGTAAATAAAGCAACAAAGCCCTAATAGGAAAAATACTAATAGGTTAAAAAGTGACCAATCATCTAGTAATGGTAGCTTGTACTACCAGAGAGTGGGATTGTTACTGAGAAAGTGAAGGGTGGTGTGTGTGTGTGTGTGTGTGTGTGTGTGTGTGTGTGTGTGTGTGTGTGTGTGTGTGATTTTGTTTTTCATAATGGAAACCTCAGAGTAATCAAAACGGATACACTAGGATCCGTGTAGAAGGCCGTTTGGCAGGAGTCTTTGACGGTAGGCGAATTAGCAAGGGCGCTCTAGGGAATGAAATTAATTTTACTACAAAGGGGGATTTATTCGAATGGCTTACCTGCTATGTGCTAGGGAGTCCAGCAGTGGCTGGCTGCATACTGCTAGCTGCTTGGCTCTTGAGTTCCCCCAGTCTGCTGCTGAGGTTGGATGATTTGTAGGGAGCTGTTGGCCTGTCTGTGGTGGGAGCCCAGGAAGCAGGGATTGACAGTGGAGGACAGTGGTGGCTACTCCAGCAGCAGCAGCAGGAGGAAGAGGAGGAGGAGAAGGAGGAGGAGGAGGAGGAGGAGGAGGAGGAGGAGGAGGAGGAGGAGGAGGAGGAGGGGAAAGGAGGAGGAGGGGGAGGAGGAGGAGGAAGAGAAGGGGAAGGAGGAGGAGGGGGAGGAGGAGGAGGAAGAGAAGGGGAAGGAGGAGGAGGAAGGAGGAGGGGGAAGAGGAGGAAGAGAAGGAGGAAGGAGGAGGGGGAAGAAGAGGAGGAAGAGAAGAGAAAGAGGAAGAGGAAGAGGAGAAGAGGAAGAGAAGGAGGAAGGAGGAAGAGGAAGAGGAAGGAGGAGGAAGAGAAGAGAAGGAGGAAGGAGGAGGGGGAAGAGGAGGAAGAGGAGAAGGAAGAAGAAGGAGGAGGAGGGGGAAGAGGAGGAGGAGGACTCATGTCGTACATTGGTCAAGGGCCTGGATTTCTGTGATTCTCAGTTTCCTGCTGTAAAATGATAGTGCTTTTGATCCCAGCACTTGGCAAGTGGAGGCAGTAGGATTAGGAGTTCAAGACTAGCCTCAGGTATGCATGAAGGTTAGCCTAGGCTACATGAAAGCTGTCTCAAAGGGAAAAGATGATGGCAGTCACAGAAAGTCTGGTGTGGGTCAGTCCATTGGAATTAAATCGATTGGACACAGCATGAGTGTCTATAACCGGTTTATGTAGCCATGTCACGTGTCTGTAAGTTATGGTGTCTTATGTGTCTATAATCCTGTTGTGAGAGAGGCTGAGGCAGAAAGTCTAAATGCTCAGCAGCTTAAAGTCAACCTGGCTGACAGAGTGAGAACCTGCTCTAAAAGCAAAGAAACACACACACACACACACACACACACACACACACACACACACAAATACACACATATAAATACACACATGTACAACAGGGAGATACACAAACACACATCACACACAGATATATACATGCACACACATGCACAAACATATAAATGTACACATACAAACACACATGCACACACAGAGAGAAGAGAGACAGAGAGACAGACAACAAATGAGAATATCCCTTTGTACACAACCCTTCTCTCTACAGTTGAGCTCCATGTGGATGCTGCTGGTCCTCTGCCCACCTACCCTGAGGCTGAGGCTCAGTTTACTGATAACAAGTCTTTCAGTCAGAAAAGCCCTTGGTAGCCTCACTTTTCTTGAGTTTATGCCTCTTTTTTTTTTTTAACTAAAAAAGATAGAGTCTCATGTAGTCTAGGATGACCTTGAACTTGCTATGCAGTCAGGGGTGACCTTGAGCTTGCTATGCAGTCAGGGGTGGCCTTGAGCTTGCTATGCAGTCAGGGGTGGCCTTGAGCTTGCTATGCAGTCAGGGGTGGCCTTGAGCTTGCTATGCAGTCGGGGGTGGCCTTGAGCTTGCTATGCAGTCGGGGGTGACCTTGAACTTGCTATGCAGTCAGGGGTGGCCTTGAGCTTGCTATGCACTCAGGGGTGACCTTGAACTTGCTATGCAGTCGGGGGTGACCTTGAACTTGCTATGCAGTCGGGGGTGGCCTTGAGCTTGCTATGCAGTCAGGGGTGG
>JAPYYD010004321.1:0-13224 GCA_028551405.1 Uromys caudimaculatus | reverse complement strand
AGGAGTTGGAGAAGGGACTGAAGGAGCTGAGGGAGTAGCAGCCCCATGGAGGGAGCAACAGTGTCAACTGGCCTGATCCCCCTCCCACCCCCCCCCCGTGCTCCTGGAGGCTGGACCAACAACCAAAGAATTCACATCAAGAGACTCATGGCTTGGACCACATATGTAGCAGAGGAGGCCCTTGTTGGCCATCAGTGGGAGGAGAGGCCCTTGGGCTTGAGGGTGTTAGAGGCTCCAGAAAGGGGAATGTCAAGGTGGGAACATAAGAGTGGGTGGGCGGATAGGTGGGAGGGGGAATACCCTCATAGAGGTGGGGGAGGGGAAGAGAGTAGGGGGTTTCCAAAGAGGAGACCTGGAAAAGGGGAAATATTGGAAATATAAATGAAGTATCAAAAAAACTTTAAAAAATAGTTACAGAGACAATCTATTGACTGGAAAATATATTTAAATTAACACTGAACAGAGTCAATACTAATAATTTATAAAGAATTCAAACAAGTGTACTGTAAAAATACAAGTTACTCAATTTAAAAAAATGATGATAATAATTAAAACCTTAAAAATAAAGTATCGAACTTGGAATTGTGATTAAAGTGCATATAGAATAAGTAGACAGATGTAGAGAGGTCTTGTGGTCGAACCACACTCCCATGAAACCATTGGGCTAGGCTCACCATTTGCTTGTCATCATGATGGGGAAGGCCCTAAAGTTCTGGGCTTGAGATTTTCATGAAAGATGGAGTGGATACAAATTTAATTTTGTATCCATTTTAGTCATTTAAAACTATTACAAATGGGGCACAGAACATTCATTCTTACCTGTGTAAAAGGGTGAATAGAAGACAGAAATCAGCCTGAATAATAAACATGACTCTCGAACCCCATTATTTGAGCATGATAAATCACCCCTGGAGCTTAAAAGCAGAATTGACTACATGGAACTGAGACTCTAAACTGTTTTCCATGTTATTATTTCTATCTCTTATTTTACAAGTTATTGATGGCTTTTAGGAAAATTTAAAGAGAATTGATGCTAGAAAAGCTAAAAGTAGAGAGAACAGCTTTGCTTTTCCCAACTTACTCTGATCTTCCTAAATTCAATAAGGGGCTACCTTGTACCTGTGTTCAGTGTTCTGAATGAGAAGAGATAAATACATATTAACAGCAGAGGAGGTGTAGGTAGACGACAGCACAAAGGACACATCCACCCACAGTGGAGACCAACTGAACATCTGTCCTGTCTGATATAGTCCTGAGAAGGGCTGTGGGAAGGAAAGCTGTCTGAAGCCCAGAAGAGCTCAAACACACAGATATAGGGCAGCGAGACACAGTACTGGTGCCAAAGATGGTGACCAGACCTTGTTACCCACTCCTCCCTCTTGTACTGTAGATTATTCTCTTTGTCATAAAGGAAAGAAATTGAGAACAAGAAGTATCAAAGAAACACATTTCTACAAAGCAGGAAAACACAGCAACAATTGCTCAGCATTCGAGAAAAGAAGACTGCAGAGGTAAACAGTGAACTTTCCACTGGCTAGCAGCACAGCTCAGTGTTTCCTCAGAGTAGACAAGGAAATCTCAGAAGGCACTCCGAGTTCCTCACATCAGGGTCACATGGACCGCTGTTCTTAATTGCAGTTGCCAGAAGAAGGTCATTTATTCCTTCCTTACTCCCTCTCATTCTGAGGTGGTGCCTTCTAAGTATCTGGGTTCAAGCTATCTTTCTGCCTCAGCCTCCATATTTTCTGAGATTATAGGGTTTTGTTACCACTAAGCCTGGTTTCCTTACACACTTTGTTTTGCAATATACTTCTTCTGGGAACTTAAACTGATAAGCCTAAGTCAATCAGTAATATTTCACCAGAAAGCAGTATGATTTAAGCATGTAATCTAGGTTTAACACATCTGATAAAAAGAGAAATTCCCTTGAACTTGTGTGAAATATATTTTCATACAAGAAATCAGGGGAAAAATCCCATCTTTCTCAGGTGTTACTTTCCTTTTTCTAAAGGTCTATATTGATCTATGAGTTTATATACCTATACACACATATATACTCTATATCTGTGTATACACACATACATACACACACACAAAAACACACATATTAAAGTGCTACAGCAGTCATTCTATGACTAAACCTGAGGAGAAGGTAGACAGAGCAGCAAGTAAAAATACAGAAGAACAAAAATAACAAGAACAACAACAACAACAACAAACCTGTCTTAGTTACTTTACTATTGCTGTGATAAGATATCATAACCCAGGCCACTTACAGAAGAGTGTATCTGAGACTTCTGGTTTCAGAGAATTAGAGGGTATGACCACTATTACAAAGAGCTGCAGGTAGGTAAGCACAGTGCTGAAGTGTAGCTGAGAGCTTACATATGGAGACACAACTCCAGGCAGAGAGAACACACTGGGAAAGGCATGAGACTATTGGGACCTCAAATCCCACACACAATAACACACTTCCTCCAACAAGGCCATACCTGCTAATCCTTCCCAATTAGTTCTGCTAACTGAGACCAGGTATTGAAATCTATGAGCCCATGGAGACCATTCTTTTTCAATCTACCTATGATAAATTTATAGGAAATGTTGAGATGAAACCCATGTCATTACTGGCTAATAAAAAATTAATGTAAAAACTGAGTTTGAGAGAGCAGATTAAAAACTACATGTGGGCTCCCGTAGTGGCACTCACTGTTAACCTCAGCACTCATGAGGCAGAGGCTGGTTGTTCTCTGTGAGTCTGACGTCACTCTAGACTAACTAGTGAATTCTAGACCAGCCACTGACTACTTAGTGATACTTTGTCTTCATAATTAAAATAAAATAAAAATAAATTGAGCTTTTGAAAATAGCACTGGATTTCTACATCAATTGAAATAACTGACTTCAGACTTCTAGCTATATTTAATAATTCAACAACTTTGTTTGTTCTGCAACCACAAACCAATTATTCTGCTATTTTCATTCTAAAAATTAAAATGCATCTTCAGTAATGATAAAATAGCATCTTCAAATGGCCTCATAGCCTTCTTGAACAATTGATGTTTCAGGAAGCAAGGCTGAAAGTAGAAAGAGATATTAAATGACAGATGTTAGAGAAAATGAGATAAGACTTTTAATTGAAGCTATGATGGTATACAGTCTTTAAACTTTTATTATGGTATAGAGACTTTCAAAAGAGAGATTGGGTATATGAACAATAAACTGGAATAAAACACATACATATATGCATATGTACACAGAGAGAGACAGAGAGGAAAAACTATATACGCACACAAAAACACACACATATATAACAATATATGTATATAATACAATATATATGCATATAATAAAAGTATAATTTATTTGGCTATGTGTTGTAACTTATTCTTTCACAGTTAAAGTCTAGCAACATGGAGGATAAGAAGTGAATGATTCATATTTAACTCTTAGAGTGGTGATATAAGTAGACTATTATTAGGCTGTCAAAATAATAACACATGAAAGAACTTAGTATGTCTGCTCTGTAATAACTGTTCATTAAATTTCTGTTAAATTTTGCCAATACTTCAGGGTCCCTGTTTCTTAATAAAAGCAACGTCAATATCATGCTCCACAAAAAGGACTGCACTTAATTATGTTTCAGGTGTCAGTAATATTGGAATTTCTCCTACGCTAACTTCATTTAGAATACAGAAATGGAAACATGAACTCCAGTATGCAATACCAGTTTGGCAATTTAGTGACTCTGGCATTGAGAGAAGTTCTCTGAAGGGAAGGAGATGAATAAAGGCCTCCTCAAGCTTCCACCAGAGTATGCTGCTGGTACAAATCACTTGAAAAAAATCCTGGTCCACCTGCACAGGACATCAAATTTAAACCAATTCAAGTAGCCAGGGAGTCTTTGGCTATGGATTTCTACAAAGCAGGGGCAGGGAATTTAATTCCTAGATCCCTGCAGTTTCAAGAGGGAAACAAACAAAGTCCTCGGGGCACATGAAGGGACTGACAGTTTCCAAGGAACTTGAAAGATGTAGAGCTGTGCACAAGGTGGTTAGCATCTGCTACAAAAACCTTTTAATTAATTCCCTCTCTGTCTGCTCCTAGAATCTTATTCGAATTTTCTGGAAATATGGGATAGAGTTGGCTGGATACATATTAGGTGTGAACAGAAGAGTATTGGGACTTTGTTGATAAATGTGCCCACAGTCCTGTCTGTTCTCTTTTTGGAGATCACAACTGCCTCGTGCTGAGACTGGTCCTCTTCAGTACACAACAGTCTCAGCCTCTGCTTTCCTGCTGTCCTAGTTTCATTTCTGTTGCTATGAAAAGACAACCTAAGCAAAACCAAATTATTGAGAAAGGGTTGTCTGTCTTACAATTCTGAGTTACAGTCCGTCATTCTGGTGGAAGTTAGGGCAGGAACTCAAGCAGTTAGCCCTGTCACAGATGTTAAGAGTAAAGAGAGAATAAATGCATTCTTGCTTGCTCACTTCCTCTCACCCAGCTTTATCCTGTTCTATGTAGTTCAATATCCCCTACCTAGGGAATGGTACTGCCCATGGTAAAATGTGTCTTCAAAGTCAACTAACAATCAAAATAAACCCCCACAGAAATGCCCACTGGCCAACCTGATCTAGGCAATTCATCATTAATATTGTTCCCAAGTGATTCTAGATTGTGTCAATTTGAGAGTTTTAACTATCCACCTCAACGGCCTCCTCATTCACCGTTGGTTTCCTTCCACTAATGGAAACCTGCTCATCAGAGCCCCATGTACCTACTACTTCCTTTTGGTTCTCATAAGCTTTTTCCTATACTTTACCATCTCAGGCATTTTCAGTGTTCTAAATTATATTGTTTTATAACTTCTCCTTTTATAACTTGCCATTCTAAATATAAATTCAAATCTCCAATCTCCCTCCATAGCCTGATCTATGAAAATGGTAAACTAGTATTTGAGCGTGCAAAATACAGGCTTTTGTGCTTTCTATCTAGAATAGCCAATTAAAATTTATTTAGCTGATTTGTTTCTCTATGAAATGTTAGTATTTTACAGCAGTGCATCCTGGTGACACAAGGCTTTTAAAATGTTAATTGTTCTTTTTAAAAATGTTCTTTGTGTACTTGTTCTCCTAACTGTATTTCCAAGAAGGAGGAGCAATTTCCTTCCTTAGTCTCACCTACCTGAGTGGTGTACTTTCATGTTAGATTTTTAACTCTTAACTCTTCAGTCTTAAAAAGAGGCAAAGAATCATCAATTTCCAGACTTCAATATGATCAGTGAGGGATGGCCCAGGAACTACTTTGTTCCCTTTTACCAAGTTTATTTTTTATTACTTTCCTTTACGCATTGACAATTTGAAATGATTTAAAGAATTTAACACACTATAAAATATTTGCCATTTAATAATAATATAGCATATCACCTAGGATCTTCTCTCCAGTGGAAGGCTGCATGTATTAATGAACAGGAAAGTTAACCATCTTTTTAATATTCTATTTAGTATCTTTATCTGCAAAACAAAAGGCTTAGAGCATATAGCTATAGCGTTATATATTTGCTGTGAGATATGTTGACCACAGTTATAGACACACAACACCAGGCATACATTTAATAATTATGTTACTAAAATGTTACAGCACTAAACTAACAATGCTTAAGAAGATATATTCTTTCCTTCAAAGAAATGATGAATTAAAGCCATTCATCTAGTCTTCAAAATGCTAGGCAGTACATAACAATCACTATTACTTCTTAAAAAATTGAAATAAAACTTTAGTGAAATCTATAGGAAGGATTAATTGTGTTGTACCATACTATATATATTATTCATATCTTCCCTTTTGAAGCCATGATTTAGAAGTATCCAAATTATTAGAACTATGATACAGGCTGGGAAATCCATTCCTCTAAATAGAATTGCTTCTAATCATTACATAATGCCTTAACAACACTGTTGAGCAGCAACTATATTCTATGCTCCATTAAAAAAAACTGTATGTTACAAAAAGAAGTAAGTAATTAAGGTCCCACTTTACTTGTCCTTAAAGAAAGATTATCTTCAATGGGCCCAGTGAGACTTTAAAGGAAGAAGATTCAACTGATGAGAAAGATTCCAAGTATGAGAGTGTTTTAAAAGAATGGACATTCTCCATTGCTGTCTTTGAAGACTGAAGAACCATAGAAAGGAACATGGAATCCTCTGAGAACTGATGGCCATTCTCCGTCTTATATTGTTATAGAGAGATGAAGAGGGACACGTAACACTAAGGACCATTTGAGGAGTCATATGGAAGCTAACTACATTAGAAACTTTAAAATATCCATATAGGAAAGATATCTAACTGTAATCACCAAATAACAGGGGAGACAAACCCCCAACTGAATCTCTTGCCACTGAGTGAAATCTCCAATGCCAGGAAACATTACACCTAATTGAACTGCTGACAAAATGGGTCGCATGGATATCACAAGCAGTCCAGGTTATTCTCAAAGCTATTACTGATTGCTCTCCTCAATCTGACAGTTAGACACAGTTCCTGAAGACAACATCTATGTATTTCATTGAATATAGAGAAGTTGAGCTGATGCCCAACTACAACCTTCATCCTGAGTGAGAAGTATTCATTACACTGTAAGGTGGTCTGCACACTACCAGAGGAGAAGGCTAAACACTAACATAGCTATAAACCCTTCCTCCTACAAGGATGATAGCTTCCTGATATTCTGGTGCACTAGTAGCATAAAAGATTTGGGAGAAATAAACTGCTATCAAATTGGATCAATATCCATTCCAGGAGATAGCCAAGAACTTAAGACAGGATAGTCCAGTGATTTAGAGAAAAAGCAAATACTATTCTTCTGCTAATGAAACATAGCAATAAAGTGGCATCCTGCTAGAATCATAGATCAATGTCTTCCTTAGCCATCACCAGACAGAGAGAGTTCCTTCGACAGGAGATCAGAGCTAATGAAGAGACTTACATTTAGACAATGTGAAGAGAATAAGAATCCTTGGACCACTCAGTCATAAATAGGATCTTTCTATCAAATCCCTCTTCTGAGTTTTGGAAACTATGAGGAAGAGGAGACCCAAAGAATATAAGGGCCAGTGCAACTAAAGAGCACCAAGAGCCTTCCAGACACAACACACTGTTGCACAAATGAACTCACCAAGACTCTGGCAGCATGCATAATATCTTCACAGTATGAGTAAGATGGGGTTACAGCACTGAGAGGGGAAATGGACATAAATCCCCATCCATCAGCCAGGAGCCATCTCCAATAGGCCACCACTAGCAGAGGAAATTTAGTTTCTTCCAGTGGCATCTCACCGGGTATACAAAACACACTTAAGGGAGGCTCCGTGCTCCTCAGTAGCTGGCCAACACAAAACAAACTCAATCATATTTTTGGAGCTATTTGGGTCTCATAATGCTTTGTTTGGGCATTTTAAATGAATTATTTTATTTGTTTATATTTCAAATGTTTGCCCCCCTTCCTGGTCTTTGCTCCATGAACTTCCCATTACCTCCCCTCTCCCTTTGCTTCTAGGAGGGTGCTTCCCACCCACCCACTTCTTCCTCACCCCTCTAGCATCCTGCTTCTCTGGGGCATCAAGTCTCCACAGGACCAAGCACCTCCCTTCCCACTGATGCCAGATAAGGTAGTCCTCTGCTTTGCTTTCATTCTGTCTCATAAGTTTAGGTATGCTGTGCCTTCATTTTCATTAAATTCTAGAAATCTTTAATTTCTGTCTTTATTTCTTCCATGACCAAGTTATCATTAAGTAGAGAGTGGTTCAGTTTTCATGAGTATGTGGACTTTCTGTTGTTTTTGTTATTATTAAAGATTATCCTTAATCTGTGGTGGTCTGATAGAATAGATGGGATTATTTCATTCTTCTTGTATCTGTTGAGGCTTGTTTTATGTCTGATTATATGGTCAATTTTGGAGAAGGTACTATGAGGTGCTGAGAAGAAGGTATATTCTTTTCTTTTAGGGTGAAATGTTCTGTATATGTCTGTTAAATCCATTTGGTTCATAACTTCTGCTAGTTTCACTGTGTCTGTTTAGTTTCTGTTCCCATGATCTGTTCATTGGTGAGAGTGGGGTATTGAAATCTCCCACTTATTATTGTGTGATGTTCAATGTATGCCTTGAGCATTAGTAATGTTTTTTCTACAATTGTGGATGTCCTGGCATTTGGGATGTAGAAGTTCAGGATTGAGAGTTCATCTTGGTGGATTTTTCCTTTGATGGGTATGAAGTGTCCTTTCTCATCTTTTTTGATAACTTTTGGTTAAAAGTCTATTTTATTGGATATTAGAATGACTACTCCAGCATTTTTCTTGGGACCATTTGCTTGGAAAAAAATTTTCCAGCCTTTTACTCTCAGGTAATATTTGTCTTTATCATTGAGGTGTGCATCTTGTATGCAGTAAAATGCTGGGATCTATTTAAGTATTCAGTCTGTTAGCTTATGTCTTTTTATTGGGGAACTGAGTCCATTGATGTTGAGAGATATTAAAGACCAATGATTGTTGGTTCCTGTTATTTTTGTTGTTAGAAGTAGTATTATGTTTGTGTGGTTCTCTTCTTTTGGGTTTCTTGCAAGATGATTAATTTCTTGGTTTTCTTGGGTGTAGTTTCCATCCTTGAGTTGTAGTGGGAGCCATGGACCTGGTGATGTTGGTGGTATAGTCTCTCAGAGCACTGAGAGGTCCTGTTAGTTGGTACTTTTATTGTTCCTATGGGGTTGGCATCCCCTTCAGCTCCTTCAGTCCTTCCTCTAACTCTTCCATTGGGGTTCTTGGGCTCAGTCCAGTGGTTGGCTGGGAGTATCTGCATCTGTCTTAGTCAGATACTAGGAGATCCTCTCAGAGGACAGCCATACCATGTTCTTCTCTGCAAGCACACTTGATATCAGCATTACTGTCAGGGTTTGCTATGTGCAGATGGGATAAATTTGAAGAGATTATTGAGTTTTTACAATAATAATAAAAATGAAAATAAGGCAATTATGAAAAAGATACTGAATGATTTATACAGTATTATAGATTTTAATATAAAATATGTATGTAAAAATGAGATATGTGTATAAGCATTCCACAGAGAAGGGTCTAGAAACAGGTCTAGACACAAAAAGTTTTCAGTGATAGTCCCAGGCAATTCAGTAAAGAAGAATAATCTTATCTTCCATACTATTGGAAAGTCAGAGGAAGCTTTAATGTTTTAATTCACAGGAAATTAATCTGTGGTGCAGCACAGATATAAAGTTTAGAGCTAAAATGATTTTGGTAAGGGGAACGGTTTTGTGATCTAAAATCCTCAAAACATTTTTAGAGAAGGTACTAAAAGCACCAGCCATAAAACGAAACAATAAAGCTTGGTTCAAATTGATTCAAAACATTAAGAGAATAAGGAAAAATATATACTGAGAAAACACATTATCAGTTTATATTTTTCAAAGAGTGAGTTTTTAAAATGATCCAATGATGGAGCTGTAGAGCTGGATTAAAATTTAATAGGTCAAAACCATATGGTGGTGGTAAAAAAGCATTTTCAAGAAATGGTGCTAGTCTAACTGGATATCTGCATGTAGAAGACTGCACGTAGATGTATATTTGTCACACTGCACAGAACTCAACACCAAGTGGATCAAAGACCTCGCCATAGAACAGGATAGGCTAAATCTAATAAAACAGAAAGTGGGAAAGCATTGGTACAGGAGACAGTTTCTTGAACAGAACGCCAATGGTTCAGGCTCTAAGACCAACAGTTAATAAATGGGACATCATGAAAATGAATAGCTTCTATAAGGCAAAGGACACTGCTGATCAAACAAAATGGCAGCTTGCAGATTGGGAAAGATCTTTACTAAGAATGCATATTCTACTTGTATAAACCCAAGTTAAGTTCCCGGTACACATACCAGGCAGCTCACAACCCCATGGTCTTCTAGCTCCAGGGGATATGCTGTCCTCCTGTGACCTCCACAGGTACTTCAGTAACACATACAAACCCACACTCAGACATATACACACATAATTCAAATTATAAGTTAATCTTTAATTTGAATAGCTAGAATAGAGTTTTAGGAAAACTATTCATACCTTTACAGGTTGCACATGGCTAGAAAACTACAAAAGATATCGTCTACTATCAGCCTACACAAGCTAACTCAGGTCATTCAATATTAACATATAATTTTAAAAAGGTTTAAAGTATCTGCTTATTATTAAAAATCAGTTGTCATTTAATTCACCTAAACTTTCTTTCTGGGAGAAAGAAATACCTAACAAAGTGATGAGCCATTTATAATGTTCTAGAGTGGTTGTTCAATTCCCACTCCCCTCAGCCATGAATAGGGTTACTTTTTCCCCACAACCCCACAAGAATTTATGTCCTCTGCTTCCATTCTGACTTATTGTGAACCATTTCTCCATCCCCTACAATATTTTAGAGAATGTTCTGCATCTATTGTTTCACTAAGAACTCATATAACTTCCATGGTTAGGGACTTTGAATGACCAGGGAGCAGCTGTGGCAAAAGAACTTTACTGTTCAATAGCACACAGTCGCTTAGGCATCAAAGGCAGGAATCAGTGGTCATTTCTTCCGTTTCTATGTGTAGGGCACTATCTACCACATGTGGTCTGATTTGTGTCTTAAGCAATGTGTGTTAATTGCAAATTAATCTAAGGCAGACGAACATCTGGGCTGCTGTAAGCTTACAGTGATGCCATATCTTAAGTTATTTGACAACATGCTGAGAAAAGTTTTAGTTAAATTTAATAGGTAAAAGTCAATGCAAAACATCATTACATTAGAAGCACTATGATGACTGTGATAGATGACAGGCGGGCACGCTAAGCAGTAGGTGCACATTACCACAGTCTGTACATCAGAACCACACTGTACAGCCATATTTTGTAACAAGTAAGTGGAAACAAAAGTTATTTCAGCTTGTCGCTAAATCTGATTCATGTAAATCTGGAAAATGTGCCAGGATGATAGGTAGAAAATATCAAGTAATAACATAATTTAAAACACTGTTAGATCTCTTCAGAAGAAAGATCCGCTTAGGAATCTTACCAAAATATTATCTGGTTTCTTTGCAGGGGATAAGGGGAATTAAAGTTGGGAATTACTGAACAACTGGAAAATAAAATCTTGAAATCAAACCTATTGTTATTCCAGCTTGAATCCTTGAGTTCTTTGCTGAAACGGCTCTGTCTTGGACTCCTTTGGGGCTGATCATTTACATTCTTCCCAATGTCTTTGCTAACTAACCATTTCAGCATTACAACTCAATTAAAAGCACAGCCTGTTACTTGCCCAATGCTGGAACTTGGGTCTACTCTTAGAGAGCTCTGAGCTCATTCAATGAGGCATAGAATTTAATTTCATTTGCAGAGTTTCTGCATCAGACTTTCTACAATTTAAATGAGATCATCCATTGTTTACCCTTAGGCTAATAGGACTTACATTGTTTGTTCACATTTAATGTCTTGATATCTTGGTTTCATAGTCTATTGTCAAATAGAAAATCAGTGACAGAATCGAATATAGTGAAAAAACAAACAGACAAATAAAACAAACAAAAAAAAAAAAACCCTCTGTTTATCATCTTCTTGTAGCTATATGTAACAGCAGACCTCTTATACTAGGTAGAATTACAAACCTAAAACTGTCAGGATCAAGACATGTACTGAGCCTGACATATGAAAACAATGAAGAAACAACAACAACAACAACAACAACAACAAAACCTTCTGGTTTTATGATATATTAAAGTGTATGAAGAAAAACTGTTTAAGGCATGAAAATAATTTAATTTGAGTATTTTTAAATTAACTTTTATCTCCCTTATCTCTCCTGGGTCACCAACTGGGAAAAAAAAATCAATATGCAGAATAGTTTAAATAATGATCAACTTTATTTATCCCTTTAGAATACTGTTTGTAAAACATACATACATACATACATACACACACACACACACACACACACACACACACACACACAGAGTCTTGGCATGTATTGTACAAATTTATCCTAATCTGCAAGGAAAAGGGAGTAGGAATGTGTGAGGAAGAAAAAAGATGACATTGGATTATGGAAAATAAACTAAAATCTGAAATGAGAGGGAGAAGGATACTAACCAAGCAAAATGAGTGAGGTTGGGACAGCAGGCATATTTCACAGAGTTTATCTAATTAAAGTTGAATTTTTACCCGGAAGAACAGAGTAGCAACATCAGTAGGAACACAAGGTGAACTCGCCTTTACAGTCCTTCATCTTGGCTTGAAGCCCGAGAGCAGCATTTTCAAACACTTGAGCTGGAAACTAAATTTGCAAGAGAGAATCTATTTATATAGTTTATGTGGCTTTAGTAATTAATTGGAGTATAACATGTCTTACAAATTTAAGATTTGGAAAACAATTTCATTCTGGTTGAATAAATTATTAAAAATAGAGAGAGGCACTTGGAGACACAGAAGAAAACACTTGATTGGTTTTATTTTCTAAGGAAAAGGTAAGTTGATAAACCCAAGAATTCTAGTTCATCTCTTCAAACTTAGAAATAAATTCAATGAGCTCTTGGAGCACAATATGTTTACATTACAAGATTGTTTTACATGCTAAACTTTCTGGGATGAAATTATTCTTAGTACTGCTATTTACTAAAAAGGAAAATGAAATCCTAGTCGTATAAGTCCTTTCATATAGGGACGCTTTCAAGTTTCAGTGATCTTATTAGCAGCTAAGAACCCTATTTGGAAATCATTACTACATTGACCAAAGACACAGACGACTTCATGTTCCTTAAGAGACACAGAACGCCACTCTTTTCACTATTTTTTTTTAAATTTTTAAAATTTTTGATACTTTATGTACATTTCCAATGTTTCCCCTTTTCTGAGTCTCCTCTTTGGATACCCCCTGTCCCCTCCCCAACCCGCCTCTAGGAGGGAATTCCACCTCCCACCCCACCCCACCCACCATCCACCCATCCCCGTATTCCCGCCTTGACATTCCCCTTTACTGAGGCCTCTAACATCCTCAGGCCCAAGGGCCTTTCCTCTCTCCCTGATGGCCATCGAGGTCATCCTCTGCCACATATGTGGTCCAAACCATAAGTCCATCAATGTGTATTCTTTGGTTGGTGGTCCAAACTCCAGGAGGACCGGGGGGGGGGGGGTCAGGCCCATTGACTC
>JAPYYD010004320.1:0-13225 GCA_028551405.1 Uromys caudimaculatus | reverse complement strand
GAAAAAGCATTTGACAAAATTCAACATCCCTTCATGATAAAAGTCTTGGAAAGATCAGGAATTCAAGGCCCATACCTAAACATTGTAGTTCTCTATTATTGCTGGCATTAAACCGTGAAGAATTCTGCTGTTTGTCTTTCTTCACAGGGACAACGACGGGCTGAGGGACTGGTACTTTTATTTTAGTAGATGTCTAAGACTGGGCAGCTACGAGGCTGTTTTTCCTGCTGGCTATCTCAGCTTCTGCTGTATCTTGTCCTTCTTTTGAACCTTTTCCACTTTTCATCGGTTTTGGTGGTTCTTTCTCCTTCTTGTTTTTATTCGGCATGGCTGGTGCGGGCCACCGCCGCCGCCCCTGCCGCCGCCCGCCACCTTTAAAAGATGTTCCTCCTGCAGATCAAGAGAAGCTTTTTATCCAGAAGCTACATCAGTGTTGTGTCCTCTTTGATTTTGTTTCTGACCCACTGAGTGACCTGAAGTGGAAGGAAGTAAAGTGAGCTGCACTAAGCGAGATGGTGGAGTATATCACCCACAACAGGAACGTGATCACAGAGCCATTTACCCCGAGGCCGTCCACATGTTTGCAGTTAACACGTTACAAACCTTGCCACCCTCCTCCAATCCTACAGGAGCAGAATTCGACCCAGAAGAAGACGAACCAAAGTTAGAAGCAACCTGGCCTCATCTGCAACTTGTTTATGAATTTTTCTTAAGATTTTTAGAGTCTCCAGATTTCCAGCCCAATATAGCAAAGAAATATATTGATCAGAAGTTTGTATTGCAGCTTCTGGAGCTCTTTGATAGCGAGGATCCTCGGGAGAGAGATTTTCTAAAAACCAACCTACACAGAATCTATGGAAAGTTCTTAGGCCTGCGCGCTTATATCAGGAAACAGATCAATAATATATTTTATAGGTTTATCTATGAGACAGAGCGCCACAATGGCATAGCAGAGTTAACTGGAGATCCTGGGAAGTATAATTAATGGATTTGCCTTACCAATAAGAAAGAACACACGATTTTCCTGTTGAAGGTGTTGCTGCCCTTGCACAAAGTGAAGTCCCTGAGTGTCTGCCATCCCCAACTGGCGTACTATGTCGTGCAATTTTTAGAGAAGGACAGCACCCTCACTGAACCAGTGGTAATGGCACTTCTCAAATACTGGCCAAAGACTCACAGTCCAAAAGAAGTAATGTTCTTAAATGAATTAGAAGAAATTTTAGATGTGATTGAGCCATCAGAATTTGTGAAGATCATGGAACCTCTTTTCCGACAGTTAGCCAAATGTGTTTCCAGCCCTCATTTCTAGGTGGCGGAGCAGGCGCTATATTACTGGAACAATGAGTACATCATGAGTCTAATCAGTGATAATGCAGCAAAGATTCTGCCCATCATATTTCCATCCTTATACCGGAACTCAAAGACCCACTGGAACAAGACAATACACGGCTTGATACACAACGCCCTGAAACTCTTCATGGAGATGAACCAAAAACTCTTCGATGACTGCACCCAGCAGTTCAAAGCAGAGATACTCAAAGAGAAGCTAAAAATGAAAGAGCGAGAAGAAGCATGGGTTAAAATAGAAAATCTAGCCAAAGCGAATCCCCAGGGAACTCAGGAGTGTTGAGGCTTTGCGTGAATGTTTGATGAGATAGGACCTGGCTCCACCCCAGGAAGGAGGCCGACTTCACTAACACTGTATGTGCAAGTGTCCGCAATAAAAACACTTTCCAACTTTGTAAAAAAAAAAATAAAAATAAAAAATAAAAAAAATAAAAATGCAAAGGTGTTTGTAATTTTTAGTGTTCAGATTTTTACACTATTTCACATACAATGTGATTAACATCTGGGGGAGAATCTTTTCATGAATTGACCAATGTAATACATTTTAATATTAGCCCAAGCATGTATGTGGTAAGTAAATCATTCTACCATGTGCCACCCCATCCAGGTTTCCTCCTGTATAAGATTTGGTGATCATCAAAATTTCCCATCAGCTTCAAAGCCCTGTGTCTCTGTGATTGGCTGTATGAGACCAGCAATAGGAAGGCAAAGGAAACAACTACCCCTTCCCTAAATATGGGGGCCAGTTCCCTTATAGTCCAGCAGTGTTATTTATACATGGTCCATCACCTTGAACACATTTATTGCAATTATATAGTTTCAAATTATTCTTGCCTTCTTGTGTTTGGGTTTCTTAGCAGAATAAGATATTATTGGTACATATCTCTAACCATGAATATTTCTGGTCCTTGTTAGATACTAGGAATTTAGATAAAGACGTAATAGGCTACAGTCTAAATCAAAGATCTACATGAGAAATCATTTTTTTCCAAGAAAAACATAACACAAAACAAAATCAATACAGAAAACTAGGCATCACAATGCTCACCAAGGTGTCTCTATTCTATGTGTATACATCTCTTTTAAATTACATAATGTTGCATTAGACATGTGATGCAAGCCTTTACTTTCAGCACTATGGAGGCAGAGGCAGTCGTATCTCTGTGAGTTCAAGCTCATTCTGGTCTATATAGCAAGTAGCAGAACTACATAGAAAGTGCATGGAAAGAGCCTGCCTCAAACAAAGCAAAGCAAAAATGATTTCAGATTTTATTGCAATTTATCTTTTGCACTAGATTTTGGTAATAGTAAGATTTCTAACAACTTTCTATGCATGATACAGGTCATGGTTTCTTTCACACGTTTTACTTACGTATGTCTTAGGAGAATTTTGGTATACTAGAGAATTTTGGTATACTATTTGATGTGTGTGTGTGTGTGTGTGTGTGTGTGTGTGTGTGTGTGTGTGTGTGTAACCAAACTATATTTCCGTAAAGAATTTGATAAAAAAAATCTGGTAGAATATTTTTAAAGTTGAAATCTAAAGTATCTCAGAAATGTAGACAGTTACAAAAGATACAGCTTTGTTCCAATGTAAATACCAATGTTCTACCATAACAATGAGAATGAGCCAAAATGCCTACAGAATCATGTTTTGCTTTGTTCAAGCTCAGTAGGAAACTGATGCTGCTCAACCACATGGTAAACTTAAACTCAAGTTAACAAGCTCCTCTGAGGGGAGACAAGCCCTCTGACATCCAGTGGAGCACTGAACAATGGTGGTTGCCACAGAACTGAGTAAGAGGGACACTTGATGGATTACTGAGTTTGGTGTTCTCCATGGGTAAGCTCTTTACCAGCCACGTCATTCCTTGGCTGTAGACCCAATGCTTACAAGGAAGATCTGGGAAGAGAATGGAGCTTGAATGAAAAGGGAACTCATTAGAAATTTGATTTCTATCTTATGTTGATGGCTACACAGCAGACAGATACCATAATTCATCAGAACCAACAGATGCTGAGACAAAGTTTATTATGTGTAAACTTTGTTTCAATGAAGTTAAGAATTAAAAAGTTATAAACTAGTCATTTCAAATCTAACTTGTACAAATTAGAGATGTTCATTCATAGTCTCCCCATTTCTCACCCTCTTGACTCTTATATCAAGCAGAATTGTTACCTGATGCAACAATTAGGACCTGGAGTTATTTTTAACTTGTCTTTTTAATCTCCTTGTGGTGGTTTGAATATGTTTGGCCCAGGGAGTAGCACTATTAGGAGGTGTGGCCTTGTTAGAGAAGTGGCTCACTATGGGGCTTTGAGACCTTCCTCCTAACTGCCTGGATGCCAGTCTCACCTGGCTGAGGTTGGATCGAGATGCAGAACTTTCAGCTCTTTCTCCAGCACCATGTCTGCCTGCATGATGCCATGATTGGTGCTATGATGATAATGGACTAAAGTTCTGAACCTATAAGCCAGCCTCAATTAAAAGTTTTCCTTTATAAGAGTTACCTTGGTCATGGCGTCTGCTCATAGCAATGGAAACCCTAACTAAGACAGTCTTTTATGGTTCACATTAAATTTGCTGTCTCTGCTTTAAAACACATTTGCTGTTAAAGATCAGATTTCCATGGCATTTTCTTTCCTTAGTTTCTTATTAATTTCAGTGTTGCTTCTCTGGACAAGGCTAACACCATTTATTGTCTAAATCCGTGAATGGCCCCATGACTCTTTCCCTACAATCCACGCTTAATACAACTGTCTGATGATCCCGGTAAGAGATGAGTCAAGTCATAGCTGCTGTTTTTTAATCACCCTTTATTAGTTACTCTTCTATTACTGTGATAAAATGCCATGACCCAGGCAACATATAAAAGATATAGTTTATTTGGAATTATGATTCCAGAATGTTAGAGTCTATGATGGGAAAGCAAAGTCATGATGGTGGGACCTGGAAGCTGAAGACTCCCATTTAAACACTGAGCATGGATCAGAGAGAGGGAACCAGGAATGGTGTGTGTTTTTAAAGTCTCAAAGCCAGTGATATAATTCCTCCAGCAAGGAGAAAGATTTGAGAGATTTGAGGCTGATGAAAAACTTTGTGGTTAACAAGTTTCAGTCCTCCCTGTTTGGTGCCAACTATGGCTTGAATAGGTTGGCATATGTAGTGGCTATTCCTGGTTGTCAACTTGACTATATCTGGAATGAACTACAATCCAGAACTGGAAGGCTCACCTGTGATCCTGATCTTGAGGCTGGGAAATACAAGTTTCTGACTTGTATCTTGGCATGGAGATCTTGAATCATAGTGGCTATGAATCCCAGGAGATTAAGGCAAGGAGATCTCTGAGTTCAAGGACATCTGGGACAAAGCAAGTCCAAGATCCACGTATGGTGGCACACATCTTTAATCTGAGCCACACCTTCTGCTGGAGACCTACATAAGGACATTGGAAGAAGGGAGATTCTCTCTTCTTCGCCTGCTTGCCTTGGACTGAGCAACTGCTAGATCCTTGGACTTCCATTCACAGCTGCTACTGACCATTGTTGGGGAGTTGGACTACAGACTGTAAGTCATCAACAAATTCCCTTACTATATAAAGACTACCCATAAGTGCTATGACTCTAGAGAGCCCTGACTAATACAGCATATTGTGAAACATTTGGCCTGTGACACACATGTATTTTATGAAATAAAAATGCATTACATTTCATAATTCGTTCCTCCTAAGCTTACCTCAATGGGGCTACCAACTGGAGACTAAGTATATGAATGCCAGAGCATATGAGAACCATTTTCATTTAAAACATTACAACCCCCAAATTTTAAAATAATTTGAAAAAATGATAAGATCAATAACTTGACCATGAGTTGTAATCATTTCGTGCAACCATAAAAAATGCTGTATGCTTGATGGATAACAGAAAGTAATACACTTATTTTCTTGTAATTTAGGAAGCTGGAGGTCTGCCATCAGGGTTCTACCGATTCTTATTTTAATTATGTGGTTTATTCTTTTGTTTTATTGAGATACTTAATCAGTAACTTCTTTTGTCTATGCCTTGCAACCAAAGAGCACTAGGATCATGTCTCCAGCTAGTGCTGTATTTCTTGGATTTAAGGAGAGAATTTGCACACTATAGGGAGTCATACAATATACTTTTTTGGAGATAGTGGGAGGAGCTCATCATAGGCTCAGGATTGCTCTAAGTAATTTTGGAAGAGATTCAGGGAAGCATGGTTTTACTTCTAGATTGTAGATTGTCACTAAGTAAGGGAAAGTATATTAGCAGATAGATGCCTTAATCTTCAGCTAGAAAGAATTATATGAGACTAAATCGATAAGTGACATTGAGAATCGGCTGTTGATATATTAACTTCATGAAATGCATTCTTGGTCATTTTTTTTGTAGATTTTTACAGTTTTTGTCTATGTGATATGGTTATTACATGGTTTCATTTTTGTTTTGCTCTAGTTGGGAGGGTGAGTTTGTCTGATTTCATTTTGTGTAAAATATTTCATGATGGGAAAGAGGAGGACATAGGGGCCATCTCCCAGCCGATGGCAATCGGAAGCGTCTATGTTTGAAATTCATCAAAATATATACTCTTCATATTTTTCTTCACACATATAGCATTACTTTTGTTAATTTTCCTCATAGGACATGCCACTGTAAGAACACAGGAAAGAAATATCCTTATTGTTTATTAGACCATTGTTTATATTTTGTTATGTGTAAATTTCACAATTGCAATTCAGACTCTCTAGTTTCCACGCTCATTATGTGCTACTCAAATATAATAGAGAAGAAATATGTCTTAGTAAATGAATTTATCTAAGTACTATTTTTCATTAAAAACAGTAAATCAAGTTATAAAAATTTCAAAGTATGAGCCAACAGCTTCACAGTGCATACGTTTAAACAGAACTAAGGGGAAAGTTAAGATAGAACCCGCAGAGAACCACACAGTATGACTACCATGTTACTATGTATATTGGAACAGATAGTTTCAGATCAGTATTCAAGTGTTGGACTATCATTTACACAAAGAATAACTGAGTTTTACCTCTCCAATAAAAAATAGTAATTTATTCAATATAAAGTTGTTGTGCTGGTTAGTTTTTTTTTTTTTTTTCATCTTGACACAAGGCAGAATTACCTAGGTACATAAACCTTGATTGGAAAATATCCCACAGAATTGCCTATAGGCAGTCTCAATGGAGCTGGTACCATCACTAGCATGTGGTCTCGAGTGTATAACAAATCAGCTGAGCGAGCCCTGGGGAGTAAACAGTAATCAGTCGTCCTCCATGGCCTCTGCTTCAGTTCCTGCCTCCAGGTTCCCACTTGATTTCCTGTCCTGACTTCCCTTGATGATGGTATGTGATGTGGAAATGCGAGCTAAATAAACACATATCTCCCCAAAATTTGTTTTGAGTCATGGTCTTTATTATAACAATAGAAACCAAAGGAGAATGAAAGAAAAACTTTTCTATTAGGAAGAGTAATTGCACATTCAATTGTTTTATGTTGTGGGAGGAACCCAGTTATTGTATAGCGTGTATTTGCACAGTTTACAAGGAACAGAATTTCAGTAGTTTTCATAAATAAGCATAGAGGAGAAACTTACTGCTGGAGATTACACACATGTCCCACTGGCCACTGTTTATAGTATTTAGTGACAAGCTCTTCTTTGAAGTGACTTGTGTGTATATCAAGCCACTTTGTACACATAAGGATTTTGCTAGCCAATGAAGTGAATATGAGTGTGGCAAACAGAATTGAAAATATCTCAGTTCATCACACCCAGTTGGTGAAGGTCCAGGGGCACCTGAAATGTGTCTGGGTCACTGTGCCCTCAGTACTGAAATGATCTCTGTTTAAGATTCCTGAAGCTAGACCTTCTTAAACCTTTCCTTAAGTTTTAAACTAGTTCCTTCTTTGTGTTTTTCTTTTAAAAAATAGATTAAAAAATATTGCTCTGTCAAAATTAAGACACAGAGGATGTTGAGTTTTAGGAAATAAAGAACTAAAACTCCCATGAGTTTTGTAAGTCGTGTGATCAACAGAAGACTGTTGGAATATATTGTGTGAAAGTGTGCCGCTCTATATTCAATTGTTAATGTTACAGCAGCAGAGAGCTAAGTACTAGCTGGTCTTGGTATTGTTGTTCCTTATATTTTGTGACCAGCCATCCTTCCTTACTTGCCTATTGGGTGTGATAAAGAGCTGATAGCCAATAGCTGAGCAGGAAGTGGAAGTCAGAAATTACAGGCAGTGATAGGGACTCTGGGAGAAGAACTGAGAGGTGAGAGTTTCACCAGTGGACTCAGCAGTGGATGGATGGACCAGAGCAGAGCAGAGAGGTAGACTTTGCCAGGTGGTACGACATAGGTCAGAATTAGTCAGGTTAGGAAGATAAGCTGGCTGGAAAATTGCCCAATCGAAAAGCCTAAGCTTTAAAATCTTAAAAAGATCCTGTGTCATTTATATCACGAGTGGAACTGAGGAAAATCCCACTATAGAAGACCATCTGTCATATTAACAAGATATCAGGATATAGAACATATGTGCTAGCAATCATATCGTGACACTATATGTCAGCAAATGCACTGAGTGCTTTGTAATTACAATGTAGATCTATGACAACTCGTATTCTAAAGATTACAACACACACACAAAAGATACTGAATTTTACCTTATAATTGCCATGGTAAGAATAAACTGACAGATAGAAGGAAAACTCCCCAATGATACCTAGGTCCAAGTCTGTGAGCCTATGAATATGTTATTTTACATGGAAGAAAGAACAAATCATTTAGGATGTAGCCTCCTACCATTACCCCGGATTGTCTGGATAGAACCAGTGTATCCCAAGGGTCCTCACAAAAGGACAGAGGGACAGACAGAGAATGGACATGATAATTGAGACCCATGTGCAGGATGACTGTGAAGATGAAGGATAGGTCATGATGGAAGAGTGCACATGGCCGCTAGAGGCAGAGAAGGGCAGGAGCATTCTACCCTCGAGCCCCTGGAGGCAAAGCACAGGATTTTAACCTTGAAGACATATTTTATGTTTATGACCTCCAGAACTTTATGTTTATGCTTGTGTTGTTTTAAGTCACTGATTTTGAGGCAGTTTATTATAGCAGCAATAGAAACAAAGCTAATACACAAAGCAAGACGGCTCTCTGTTGTGTATCATATGAGAATTTGGATGTTTAGCCAACTCCTGAACATGTTGACTATGGTAGGCAGATTAGGCTGAAGAAAAGCAGTTATCTCTACCTAAGTAATGTTGATCATGTTAGCTCTGTATATTCGAAAATTACTTCATGAAACATGATCTCCTTTCCACAGCATAAAGGAAATGTATTCTCTTAGACTGCCCTGGATAAAGTTATTTCCTTACTCTATCTCTAGCAGTTTATTTCCTGATAAATAATTGTACACCTTTCAGGTTGTATCAACAATGTGTGCTTACTATCTGAATACTCAGACTGCTAGTTTTAACATACATATTAATTTTATGCTCCAATCAATTTGTATTTATGTGTACGTTTTGAAGTACCATGGTGAAAACACAGCTAAATTAAGTTATCATCAAAGCAGAGTCACAAACCAGGGCAATTACAAACCTCTTTATCATCACTCTTGATTCTGCGCAGGGCTTATTATCAGATTAGAGTATTTTCTCAGATACCAGTTTTTCTGGTAAGGTTATGTGAGGTAAATCTTCAGCATTCATGGAGATCATCATAGCATGTTCTTAGTTAGACTCCAGAGAATCAAATAACCCTTAAAGAGCTAAATAAAGAATTTTCAACTGAGGAAACTCGAATGGCCAAGAAGCACCTAAAGAAATGCTCAACATCCTTAGTCATCAGGGAAATGCAAATCAAAACAAATCTGAGATTCCACCTCACACCAGTCAGAATGGCTAAGATCAAAAACTCAGGTGACAGCAGATGCTGGTGAGGATGTGGAGAATGAGGAACTCTCCTCCATTGCTGGTGGGATTGCAAGCTGGTACAACCACTCTGGAAATCAGTCTTGTGGTTCCTCAGAAAATTGGACATAGTATTACTTGAGGACCTAGCTATACCACTCCTGAGCATATACACAAAGATTCTCCAACATATAACAAGGACACATGTTCCACTATGTTCATAGCAGCCTTATTTATAATAGCCAGAAGCTGGAAAGAACCCAGATGTCCTTCGGAAGAGGAATAGATAAGAAAATGTGGTACATTTACACAATAGAGTACTGCTCAGTTATTAAAACAATGACTTCATGAAATTCGTAGGCAAATGGATGGAACTTGAAAATATCATCCAGAGTGAGGTAACCTAATCATACAAGAACACACATAGTATGTACTCACTGATAAGTGGATATTAGCCCAAAACTCCAAATACCCAAGATACAATTCACAGACCACATGAAGCTCAAGAAGAAGGAAGACCAAATTGTGGGTGCTTTGGTGTTGAAAATTCCTGTCACTCAATCTCTGAACTGCTAAAGCCTGAGCCAAGACAATTGCTGTAAGGTCTAAAGCCAGCTCAGGTTACATACAGCGTTCCAGACCAGCTGTGTAAGGAGACTTTATCTCAAATTGCCTCAACTGCAAAAAAGAAGTTCACATTTACTTCTTTTTGGAATGAGAGAGAAGTGGGAGAGAGAAAATCAGTATAGAGACAGTGATGGCAGGCTATATAAAACAATGGCTGGGAAGCGGGGAGTGGGGGCTTCAGGCCAAAGCACCAGGACATAGAACTCCCAGTGGTGTGAGGAATGGTGCTTAGGGAATGGCATGCAGTTCTGTGAAGTCTCAGCACAGAGTGGGGAAGACGTAATATTTGTAACGCTGACAACGTGAACGATGTGAAGTTCGTGAAACAGAATTGAACGCTAAAGGACACTCCCTATCTGAGAATCTCAGATTAAAATCATTGCTGAGATTTCCTCCGCTCAGGATGGTTATCATCAAAAAAACCAAACCTCCAACATTGTCAAGGATGTGGAGAGAAAGGAGCCGTCACATACGTAGTGGGAGTGTAAATTGGCTCACGAACTAGGAGGGTTTGTATGCAATTTCCTTAGGGTACTAAACAGGACTGGCTATGTGACTTCCCTGCACCACACCAGGGTTTTAACATTGCCAGCTTTACAAATGGTATTTGAGAATGTTTAACAGTAATTTCTCTTGGCAATGCACCTTTTGCTACAATGGATGGAATTATCTAGCCTTCTTGGTATGAAATTAGCAAGGGGAATATTTTAAATATCAATCTTTCTCCACCTTCAAGCCCCAGGAATTATTTACCATATTCACTTATATTTTATTAAAAGACTTCTGTGTATAAGCCCCAGGAACTGTGTAAACATCAAATTGTTTTCATTGATACATTTTAAAAACTTTAAATTAGAATAGAATTACATCGCTTTCCCACTTCCTTCCTCTCCAAGCAGCCTCTCCCAGATGCCCTCCCTCCAACGTCTTCCATAATCCCAACTCTCAAATTGATATCTACTTTTTAAAAAAAACTATTATTGCTGCACACACACACACACACACACACACACACACTCACACGCACACTCACACGCACACTCACACACACTCATGCATGCACATATAGAAGCATATAAATAAAGTATGCTGGGTTTGTCTTCTTTTTAGCTGCATATGGTATCAGGGCTAACTACTTGTACTGGATAATCAAAGGAGGCTGATCCCTGGGAAAAGCTAATTTTTCCTCAACTAGCAGTCATTAGTTGTCTGTAATCATTTGTCTAGGGGTGGTACCTTATGAATTTATTGATATTGCTCTTGTTCCAGTCTTGTTTGCACAGTCACTTCTAGGAGAGGCTATTTCAAGGCAGACTCCATGTTATTCTGGCTCTTACAATCTTTCGACCTCTCTTCCATGATGTTCTCTGAGTCATAGATGCAGGATCTGTGATGTAGATGCATCCATTGGGGCTGGGCTCCCCATTATCTGTTAGTTTCTACATTGTGTCCAGTTCTGGTTTTCTGTAATAGTCCCCATTTACTGTGAAGAGAAACATTAGATGATGAATAATAGCTATACTTGTCTACGTATAGAAGGATAAGACTTAGTATATAGTAAGAACTTAGGCTGATGGAGCAAAGTGGTTGCAGAAACTCTAAGTTCCATGGCCTTCCTAGGCCTGGGAAATTGTCTAGGTTTCTAGTACCAGCCCTAGTTTCCCTCCTATAAGTGGACTTTCAGTTTGATTACACAGCTGTTGGTTATCATCATCATATGAATGACACTTACTGAATCTTTACGAATATCTTGCCATGCTGGCTATTGTGATTTATAGGTATTGCATGTGGGCAGGGCTACTAATAGCTTTTTCCCTTCAACACTTGCATAATATTTTCTGGTACAATGGAAGCTACAGGAAGGAGGCTAGATCACAGGAAGGAGGTGTTCAGGTCATATCTACTTCTAACCATCAGAGTCTTACACCCTAAGATGCACTGAGACTTTTCAGGAGGTAATTATTGTATGTTAGCCTCTGTCTGAGTCAATACAATAACTTATTTTCCTAGCCATTAATGTAAGAAAAATACAAATTTTGCCTTCAACATCTTGGGAAATTAGACAAAATAACATCTACAATACCCCCAAAACTTCATGTGCAAAATAGAATTTTCTATATTAATACTATAGGGAGATGTTAAACTCTTTACTAGGTAGATCATAGTAACTGGACTACAGATTATTTGGGAGAGTGTCTCTGAAAAGTGGTGAAAACTTCAGGCCCTTTTCTTGTCCCTCTTTTATGCTTTGCAGCCATGTGATGACTGGTTCTGCTCTACCATCTGCTCACCAGCATGGTGTGCTTCCTGACCTGTGGCCCAGATCAGTGGGCCAGATCATCAAGTACTGAAACCTTTAGATCTGTGAGCCAAAATAAGCCATGCTAATTTATAGGTTGGTTATCTGATATATTTTTTATAGTGATAAGAAGCCGCCACCAATGACCTTAATCCTACCTCAGTTTCCTAACTGAGGGTCACAGCTATGCTGAAAGTCACTCATCCCCCTCTCAGGGTTTGCATTTATAATGTTTTCAATGTTGTGTGTCGACAGCTTAAATTCTGGCCAACACCACAGCACATATAAAGAATGGAGGTTTCCTGTACTTGCTATACTTTCATAGCATGCTTTGCTCTCTCTCTCTCTCTCTCCCTCTCTCTCTCTCTCTCTTTCTTGAAGAAAAGAGTTGAACATGGAAGATAATAATGAATCATTAGATTTTAATCTTTGTCTGTCTGGTCTAATGAAAACAGGAAATTCAAGACTTTGCCTCGATTGCTTTGAGACCCAATTGTCTCATAATTATTTTATTGATAAGAAAATTATACATGAAATATAGTATAATCGAGACATTCAGCTTGGTGAGTTATGTATTTGTGAAACTATACAAGCAATGTCTCAATCATATCCAGAACTCATCTTTTCTTTATTGACCCTCAGAAAAATGGACATAATACTACCTGAGGACCCAGCTATACCTCTCCTGGGTATATACCCAGAAGATGCTCCAACATGTAATAAAGACACATGCTCCACCATGTTCATAGCAGCCATAGTTATATTAGCCAGAAGCTGGAAACAACCCAGATGTCCCTCATCAGAGGAATGGATACAGAAAATGTGGTACATCTACACAATGGAGTACTACTCAGCTATTAAAAACAATGACTTAATGAAATTTGCAGGCAAATGGATGGAACTTGAAAATATCATCCTGAGCGAGGTAACTCAGTCAGAAAAGAACGAACATGGTATGTACTCACTGATAAGTGGATATTAGCCCAAAAGTTCAGAAT
>JAPYYD010004319.1:0-13227 GCA_028551405.1 Uromys caudimaculatus | reverse complement strand
TTTAGAAAAACTACTGATAAAAATTAAAACATATGTTGAAAAATTCTTATTAAAAAATTAAAAACATTTATAGAATAATTACTGATCTAAATGGAGAGAAATATGAAAAACTCTATGGGAAATTAAGGACATTTTGAAATAACACTAATAATATTAAAGACAAATATAGAAAATATTTATAAAAATTGACGACATTTTGGAAAAATTACTGATAAAAATGAAGACAAATATAGAAAAAATGTTACAGAAAAAAGGAAGTCATTTTGGTGAAAATTAGTGCTAAAAATATAACAATTATAGAAAAATATTTTGAAAATTTTGATGACGATTTTGGAAAAATTATTAATAAAAATAGAGAAAAATGTTCAGAAAATGTAAAACTACTTTAGGTAAATTACTTATAAAATTGAAAATAAACCTCGATATATTTAAAAAAAATTGACAAAATTTCTGTAAAAATTACTGTGAAAAATCAAGAGAAATATAGAAATAATATAGAAAAATTGCAGTTATTCTGGATATGTAACTGATAAATATAAAGAAAAATGTAAAAAAAAATTAAGAAAAATTGAAGAAAATTTTATGAAAAATTTGAAAACATTTCTGGAGAAATGTCAGAGAAACAGGTTAAGAAATTCTTGAAAACTTACTGAAAATTACGAAGAAAATATAGAAAAATTTACAGAAAAATTACTGATAAAATATATTCAAATATAGAAAAAAATTAGAAAAAAATGAAGTTGTTTTAAAATTACTGATTAAAAGGAGGATGAATATATATAAAACTCAGGAAAAAATGGAAGAAAAACTGATAAACACGAAGACAAATGTAGATAAAATTCAAGAAAAAAATTGGAGATACTTTGCAAGAAATACTGAAAAAAACGACCACAAATAAAGAAAAAAATTATGAAAAATGGAAGATGTTCTCGGAAAAGTTACTAATAATACACGGAGAATTATAGAAAAAATGTGTGAGAATTTGAGGACATTTTAGGAAAATTACTGAAAACAGTGATGGCAAGTATAGAAAAGATAAATACACAAAATTGAAGACGGTTTTGGAAAATTACCTATGAAGATGAGGATAATTATAGAAAAACGGTGAAAAAATTGATTCTTGAAAAGTAACTGAAAAATATGAAGAAAACATGTTATAAATTAAAAAATGGAAGAAAATGTTGGAAAAATTAGTGAAAAATACGAAGCAAAATATAGAAATAAGTTGAGAAAAATCTGAAGATATTCCTGAAAAATACCTGAAAACTACGGAGAAAATATAGAAAAAATTCAAGAAAAATTGAAGGCAATACTGAAAAAATTACTGATAAGCATAAAGACAAATATTGAAAAACTTTAGAAAACATCTAAGACAATTTTGGGTAATTACTAATACTAATAATGACAAATATTGACAAAATCGAGGAAATATTGAAGGTTTTAGAAAAAATTTCTGATAATATTGCAAAGTATATAAAAAATTTTAAAACATATTGAAGACAATTTGGAAAAATTATTGATAAAAAACACAAATATAGAAAATATTTACAAAAAAAGAAGACAGTTTTGGGAAAATTACAGACATAAACGACAAAAATTATAAAAAATATTATAAAAAATTGAATGTATTTTGGAAAGATTACTGATAAAAATGAAGGCAAAGACAGAAAAAATTTAAGGAAAAAAGGAAGATGATTTTTTCAAAATTACTAAGAAAAATCACGACAAATATAGGGAAAATCTCGGAAAAATTAAAGACCTTTATGGAAAAACCACTGATAACACCGACAAGTAAATAAAGAATTTTTTAAAAATTGTGTGATAGTTTGGAAACTTGACTGATAAAAATGGAGCCAAATATGGAAAAATTTAGAAGAAATTGAATATATATTTGGAAATGTTACTGACAATATTGAGAAAAATACAAAGTTTATAATAATTTAAGGTATTTTTGGAACAATTACTCACAAAAGTACGATAATATTGAAAATATTGCACATCATTTTGGAAAAATACAGATAAATTTGATGAAAAATTTCAAAAATATAAAAAATTGACGTGAAAAAATTTAAGAAAAAATTGAAAACATTTCTGGAGAAATGTCGGAGAAAAAGGTGAAGATATTCCTGAAAAATATCTGAAAAATGCAGAGAAAATATAGAAAAATTTAAAGAATGTTTGGAGACAACCTTGGAACAATTATCAATAGAAATGAAGACAAATATTGAAAAACTTTTAAAGAAATCAAAGACGATTTTAGCAAAATTAACAACAAAACTTAAGACAAATATTGAAAAAAGGAAGGCAAAATTGAAGACATTTTTTAAAAAATCCTGATAAAAATGGAGATAAATATTGATAAAATTTATAAAAATTGAAAGATATTTTGGTAAAATTACTGATAGAAATGAAGACAAATATCGGAAAGAATAGAAAAAATTGCAAAATTTGTGGAAAAATAAGAGAGAAAAGTGAAGAGAAATACAGAAAACATGTAGAAAAAATTGAAAATATTCTGGAAAAATTACTGATAAAATAGATTCAAATATAGTACTAAATTGGCAAAAATTCAAGACGTTTTTAAAGAATTACTGATGAAAAAGGAGACAAATATAGATGAAATGAGGCAAATTGAAGATATTCGACAGAAAGAACAATAAATATGAAGACAAATATAGATAAAATTAAAGAAAAAATTGAAGAAACTGGAGAAATGTGGAGAAATACTGGAAACAATGACAACAAATAAAGAAAAAATTTAATGAAAAAAAGAAGACATCACTTGGAAAATTACTGATAATAACAAAGACATTCGTAGAAAAAAATGTGTGAGAAAATGAGTACAATTCAGGAAAATTGCTGATAACAGTGACAAGTATAGAAAAAATTGAAATGAAGACAGTTTTGGAAAAATTACTGTTACAAATTAAGAGAATTAGAGAAAAAATGGAAAAAATTGAAGATATTATCGATAAATGACTGAAAGTATGAAGAAAATGTTAAAAATTAAATGAAATTCTAAGAAAATGTTGGGAAAATTGATGAGAAATATGAAGAAATATATAGAGATAAATTAAGAAAAAAATGAAAATATTCTCGAAAAATACCTGATATCTACTGAGAAAATATAGAAAACTTTCAAGAAAATTTAAAAACAATTTTAGAGAAATTACTGGTACTAATGAAGGAAAATATCGAAAAAAATTAAGAAAAAAATTGAATATAATTTTATCAAAATTAACATTAAAAATTAAGACAAATATAGAAAAAATGAAGGAAAAATTAGAGACAATGTTTGGAGAAACTACTGACAAAAGTTAAGACAAATATTGAAAAAATTTATTAAAAAATTGAAAACATTTACAGAATAATTACTGTTAAAAATGGAGACAAATATCAAAAAATTATATGAGAAATTAAGGAGATTTTGGAAAAACACTAATAATAATAAAGACAAATGTAGAAAATGCTTATATATATTGAAGAAATTTTGGAAAACTAACTGATAAAAATGAAGAACACTGTAGAAAAAGTTTAAGAAAATGTAAAAGACAATTCTGGAAAAATACTAGTTAAAAAGGACAAATATAGAAATAAATTTTTAAAAATGGAAACTTTTTTGAAATATTACTGATAAAATTGGGAAAATATAGAAAAAATCAAGGTGTAATTGATGACATTTTTGGAAATAGTACTGATAAAAATAAAGAGAAATATAGAAAAAAATTAAGTCAAAAAGGAAGACATTTTTGGAAAAATAACTGATAAAAATGGAGTCAAATATAGAAAACCTTGAGGTAAAATTAACGACAATCTCAGAAAAATTACTGGTAAGAATGAAGATGAACTGAAAAATTAAAAAAAAACTTAAGAAAAATTGAAGACGATATTGAAAAATATCGAAATAATTTTAGAAAAAATTGATCGAATATTTGGAATTTTATTGTTAATAAGGTCAAATATACAAAGTATTTATGAAAAAAACTTGGATACAGTTTTGAAAAAATTGTTGATAAAAATGGATATAAAGAAAAAATCAAAGTAAAACTGAAAACATTTTTAGAAGAATTCCTGATAAAAATGGAGACAAATATAGAAAAAATTAAGATAAAATTAAAGACATTTTTGGAAAAATTACTGATAAAAATGAAAACGAATATGAAATAAATGTGTGAGAAATTGGGGACTCTTTTTTAAAAAACTGAAAATAATGAAGTAAGATATAGAAATAAGTTCTTAAAAATTGAAGATATTTTGGAAAAATTACTGATAAAAATGACAATAAGAAAGGGAAAAAATTATGAAAAAATTGAAGATATTCTGGAAGAGTACCTGATAAATATGAAGACAAATATAGATAAAATTAATGAATATATTGAAGAAACTCTTGAAAAATTACTGATACACATGAAGAAAAATATAGAAAAAAAGAGAAAATCTTGAAGATATTCTTGAAAAATAACATCAATACGAAGAAACTTTAGAAAAATTTATAAAAAATAGGAAGATAATCTCGATGAGTGATTGATAAATAAGTAAAATACAGATAAAATAAGAGAAAAAATTGAAGACACTTTTGGAAAATTTTTTGGTAAAAACAAAGAGAAATTGAAAGAAATTTAGAAAAAATTGTACACATTCTTGAAAAATATCTGATAAATATAAAGAAAAATGGGGTAAAAATTTAAGAAAAATTGAAGAAAGTTTTGTAAAAATCACTATTAAAAATTCAAACATATTTAGAAAAAAATCAAGAAAAAACTTGAAGATCTTTAAAAAATTCCTGATACTAATGACAAGCGTAGAAATTTTTTTTTAAAAAATTGAACACATTTTCTGAAAAATTACTGATAAAATTTAGAGAAATACAGAAAAAAATTAAGGAAAAAAAGGGAGAAATTTTGGAAATAGTGGTGGTAAAAATAAATGCAAAAATAGAAAAATATAGGAAATAATTGAAGATATTCTTGATACACAGTAAAAATTAAAGAAAAAAACTAAAGAAAAATTGATAATTATTTTTGAAAAATTACTGACGATAATGAAGATAAATATCAAAAAAAAATAAGACACATATGAAGACAATTTTGTCAAAATTACTACTAAAATTTTGACAAATGTAGAAAAAATTTATGCAAAATTAAGACGTTTATTGGATAATTATTGATAAAAATGAAGGCAAATATCAAAAATCTATGAGAAATTGAGGACATTTTGGAAAAATTGCCTATAATAATGAAGACAATTGGAGAAAATAATTTATAAAATTTGAAAATATTTTGGAAAAATTACTAATAAAAATGACAATAAATATCGTAAAAAATGATGAATAAATTGAAGGTGTCCTGGAAGAATAACTGATAAACATGTAGACAAATATACATAAAGCTAAAGAAATTATTGAAGACACTCTTGGAAAAATTACTGATAAAAATGAAGAAAAATATAGAAAAATTTTATGAAAAAATTAACTCATTTATTAAATAATTACTGATAAAATGAAGACAAATATCGAAATAATTTCGGCAAAAATTGAACGTAATTTTTGAATTTTATTGATTAAAAAGTAAAAGTACAGAAAGTTTTTCTGAAAAATAATTGGATACATTTTTGGAAAAATTGTCAATAAAAATAGAGACAAAGAAAAATTCAAGGCGAAATTGAAAACGTTTGTGAAAAGTTACAGATAAAAATGAAGAACAGAAAAATTTCTTAAAGAGTGGAGATATTTTTGGAAAAATTACTAACTAAAATAATGACAAATATGAAAAAATTAAGAAAAAATGAAGACAGTTTTTACAAAATTCTAATAAAAATTAAGACAAAAATGTAAAAAATTATGAATAATTAAGACTTTTATGTAATAATTACTGATAAAATGAAATCAAATATGGAAAAAAAGTATGAGAAATTAAGGTCGTTTTGGAAAAATTATTGATAATGAAGAAAAGTATGGAAAGAAGTAAAAAAATTGAAAAAATACTGATAATTTAGGCGAAAATGTAGGAAAAATTTATAGAAATTTAAGATATTTTTGGAAAAATTATGAATAAAAATGATGATGAGTATCAGAAAAAATTGTAAAACATCGAACACATTTTGGAAAAATTACTGTTAAAAAGGAAGACAAATATCAGAAAAATTTATGAAAAAACGTAAGACAATTTTGGCAAATTGACGAATAAAATGAAGGCAAATATCAAATAAATCAAGGAAAAATGTGTGACATTGCTCGAAAAATTACAGATAACAATGAGAAGGATAGAAAATTTTCTTTAAAGAATTGAAGACAGTTTTGGAAAAACTACAGATAAACTGAAGACAAATATCAAAAAAGTTTCAGAATAAGTTGGAGACAATTTTGAAAAATTATTGATGAAAAACGACAAATTAGAAATAATCTATTAAAAACATGAAGTTTTCATAAAAATTATGGATAAAATTGTAGAAAAATGGAGAAAAAATTCAAGGTAAAATTGAAGATATTTTTGAAAATAATACAGAAAATGATGAAGACAAATGTAGATAAAATTATGAGAAACTGAACATATTTTGGAAAAATTACTGATAAAAAAAGAAGACAAACATAGCAAAATTTATAAAAAATTAGAAACAATGTAGAAAAATTGCTGATATAAATGGAGATGATGTAGACAAAATTTATGAAAAAACTGAAGATTTTTACAGAAAAATTACTGATAATAATGGAGATAAATGTCGAAAAACGTATGAGAAATTGTGGATATTTTTGAAAATTTATCGATAACAATGACGACAAGTATAGAAAAAATTCTTTGAAAAAATTAAAGATCGTTTTGGAAAATTTACTGATAAAAATAAAGCAAAATATAGAATAAATGGAAATAGTTGAGACATCTTTAGAAAAATTAGTGATAAAAAAGGGTGATGCAGAAAAAATATACAAGAAATTTGAAGATATCCTAGAAAAACAACTAAAAAACGTGAAGAAAAATATAGCAAAAATTTAAGAAAAAGTTGACAATTTTGGCAAAATTACTAAGAAAAATGAAGACAAATATAGAAAAAAATTAATGGAAAAATTAACTACATTGTTGGAAAATTTTTTGATAACAATAAAAAGTATGGAAAAATTGTTTAAATAATTGAAGACAATTTTGGAAAAATTTACTAAAAATTAAGAAGACAAATATAGAAATATACGTAAAGAGTTAGAGACAATGTCGGGAAATTGCAGCTAAAAATGAAGGCAGATAAAGAAAAATTTAAGAAAAATCTGAAGATGTTCTTGAAAAATAACTGGTAAATTTAAATAAAAATGGGCATAAAATTAAAGAGAAAATTTAAGATATTCTGGAAAACTTACTGAAGACAAATATAGTAAAAATTTAAGAACATTGAATACAAATTTGAAAAAAAATTATAATAATAAAACACAAATATAAAAAAATGCAATAAAAACTTGAGGACAATTTTGGAAAAGTTACTGATAAAAATAAAGGCAAGTAGCAAAAATATTTATGCAAAATTTAAGATATTTTGGTAAAATCACTTATATTAATGTAGACAAATATAGAAAAAAATAAGAAAATATTGAAAATTTTCTTGAAAAATAACATCAGTATGAAGAAAATTTTAAAATGTAAAAGAATAAAGAAAATTGAAGATGATTTTGGATTAATTACATTTAAAAATGAAGACAAATATAGAAAACATTTAAGAAAAAATTGAAGACATTTTTGGGAAAAATCACTAATAAAAATGAAGACAAATGTAGAATAAATCAAGGAAAAATTCATGACATTATTTGAAAAAACTCTGATAAAATGACAAGTATAGAAAATTTATTTCTAAAAAATATCGAATAGAGTTTTGGAGAAATAACTGATATAATTGAAACAAATATGGAAAAAATTAAGAAAAAAATTAAGAAATTTATAGAATACTTACTGATAAAAATGAAGACAAATACTGAAAAAACTTTAGAAAAAATCAAAGATGATTTTGGCAAAATTAGTAAGAAAAATGAATAAAAATATAGAAAAAAAACAAGGAAAAATGGACATTGTTCGAAAAATTCTTGATATCATAAAAAGTATAGAATTTTTTTTTTTAATAATTGAAGACAATGTTGGAAAAATTACCGAAAATATGAAAACAAACATAGAAAAATACGTAACGAATTAGAGACAATGTCGGAAACACTGCAGATAAAAACGAAAATGATAAAAAAAAATTTAAGAAAAATCTGAAGATATTCCTGAAAAAAACTGATAAATATAAACACAAATATAGACAAAGTTAAAGAGAAAATTTAAGGTTTTCTGGAAAACTTACTGACGACAAATATAGTAAAAGTTTTATAAAAAATTTGAGAATATTTTTTGGCAAAATCACTAATAAAAAGGAATACAAATGTATATAAAAATCAAGAAAAAATTGAATACATTGTTGGAAACATTCCTGATAACAATGACAAGTATAGAAATTTTTATAAAAAAAAATTGAAGACAGTTTGGTAAAATTACCAATAAAATTAAAGACAAGCCAGGCAGTGGTGGCCCACGCCTTTAATCACAGCAGAGGCAGGCGGATTTCTGAGTTCGAGGCCAGCCTGGTCTACAGAGTGAGTTCCAGGACAGCCAGGGCTACACAGAGAATCCCTGTCTCGAAAAATTGAAGAAAATTTGAAGGCACTTTTGGAGAAATTACTGAGAAAAATACAGGTATATAACAAAAAAAATTTAAGAAAAAATTTGAAGACAATTTTATTCAAATTAACAGTAAAAATTAAGACAAATATAGAATAAACGAAGAAAAAATTGAAGACAATTTTGGAAAAATTACTGACTAAGACAAATATTGAAAAGTTTTACTAATAATTTGAAAACATTTATAGACTAATTGCTGATAACAATAGAGAGAAATTTCAAAAAATATATGAGACATTAAAGACATTTTCGGAAAACATTAATAATAAAGACAAATATAGAAAATATTTGTAAATATTGAAGAAATTTTTGAAAAATTACTGCTACTAATGAAGACAATATAGAAAAAATTATTAAGAAAAATTGAAGAAAATTATTGAAAATTTATAGATATAAACAAAAAATATTTAATAATTATGAAATATTAAACATATTTTGGAAAAAATCACTGACGAAAATGAAGAAATATTGAAAAATTTCAGAATAAATTGAAGACAATTTTGGAAAATTATCAAAAAAATAGACAAATATGGAAATATTTCAGAAAAAATTGAAGATATTCATGAAAAATATGTGATGAATTTAAAGATGAATGTAGAGAAATTTATGAGAGATTGAAGACAATTCGGGAAAAATAAATGATAAAATGACAACAAACGTAGAAAAATTTATAAAATTTGAAGACAGTTATGGAAAAATTTCTGAAAAATATGAAGACAAATATCGAAAAATACGTAAAGAATTAGAGACAATGATTGAAAAATTGCAGATGAAAACGAAGACTGATAAAGAAAAATTTAAAAAAATCAGAAGATATTCTTGAAAAATAACTGATAAATTTAAACAAAAATGTAGATAAGAATAAAGAAAAAAATTAAGGTTTTCTGGAAAACTTACTGAGATAAGTATATGAAAAATTTAAGAAATATTGAAGATCAACTTTTAAAAAATTCTAATAAAAAGCACAAATATAGAAAAAATTAAAGAGAAAATTTAGGGTATTCTGGAAATTTTAATGATAAAAATGTAGACAAATATGAAAAATTTATTAAAATTTAGAGACAATTTTGGAAAAATTATGGTTAAAATTGGAGAAAAAAATCTAAAAAAAATTAAGTGAAATTGAAGTCAATTTGGAAAAATTACTGATAAGAATGTAGACACATAGAAAAATTGATTGAAATTTGGAGACAGTTTTATCAAAATTAACATCAAAAATTGAGACAAATATAGAAATAAATGAAGGAAAAATTGAAGACAATTTTAAAAAACTAATGATAAAATTAAAACATATATTGAAAAATTCTTATTAAAAAATTAAAACCATTTATAGAATAATTACTGAACAAAATGGAGAGAAATATGTAAAACTCTATGGGAAATTAAGGACATTTTGAAATAACACTAATAATATTAAAGACAAATATAGAAAATATTTATAAAAATTGACATTTTGGAAAAATTACTGATAAAAATGAAGACAAATATAGAAAAAATGTTACAGAAAAAAGGAAGTCATTTTGGTGAAAATTAGTGCTAAAAATATAACAATTATAGAAAAATATTTTGAAAATTTTGATGACGATTTTGGAAAAATTATTAATAAAAATAGAGAAAAATGTTCAGAAAATGTAAAATATTTTAAAACTACTTTAGGTAAATTACTTATAAAATTGAAAATAATCCTCGATATATTTAAAAAAAGAATTGACCATTTTATCAACATTAACAACAAAATTTACAACAGAAACTGAAGAAATGAAGGTAAAATTGAAGATATTGTTGGAAAATTCCTGATAAAAATGGAGATAAATAGAGATAAAACTTATAAAAATTAGAAGATATTATGGAAAAATTACAGATAGAAATGAAGACAAACTTCGAAAATATTTAACAAAAACTGCAAACATTTCTGGAGAAACAAGAGAGAAAAATGAAAAGAAATAAAGAAAACATGTAGAAAAAAATGAATATATTCTGGAAAAATTACAGAAAAAAATGTATTCAAACAGAACAAAATTAGAAAATTTGAATACAAAATTAGAAAAAATTGAAGACGTTTTTGAAAAAATTAATGATAAAAAAGATGACAAATATAGAAAAAATTTAGTAGAAAATTGAAGATATTCTGGAATAAAAACCGACAAACGTGAAGACAAATATAGATAAAATTAAAGAAAAAAATTGAAGAAACTTTTGGAGAAATACTGGAAAAATCAACAACAAATAAAGAAAAAATTTATGAAAAATGGAAGACGTTCCTGGAAAAATTACTGATAATAACGGAGACAATTGTAGAGAAAATGTGTGAGAAATTCAGGAAATTTCGGGAAAATTACTGATAACAATGACAAGTATAGAAAAAAATTTAAACGAAATTGAAGACGGTTTTTGCAAAAATTAATGATAAAAATGAGGATAAAAATAGAAAATAGACCAGGCTGGCCTCGAACTCAGAAATCCACCTGCCTCTGCCTCCCGAGTGCTGGGACTAAAGGCAAGGCCACCACTGCCCGGCTGGAAAATTATTGATAAAGAAGACATATATGGAAATAATTTATAAAAAAAGAAGACATTTTTGAAAAAATTTACTGATAAAAATGGAGATGAATATCGAAAAAATTTAAGGAAAAATTGAAGACAATATTGGAAAATTATTGTTACAAAACCGACAAATTTAGAAATAATTTGCAAAAAAAATTGAAGACAGTTTTGGAAAATCTACTGATAAAAATGGAATCAAATATAGAAAAACCCAAGGTAAAATTACAGATATTCTTGGAAAAATTACTGATAAAATGAAGAAATTTTTTAAGAAAAAAAATGAAAACAATTTTTTGTCAAAATAACTACTAAAAATTTAGACAAATATAGACAAAATTTTGAAAAATTAAGACATTTATGGAATAATTACTGATAAAAATGAGATCAAATATGGAAGAAAAGTACTAGAAACTAATGACGTTTTGGGAAAATTATTGATAATGAAGACAAGTGTAGAATAAATTATAAAAAATAGAAGATATTTTTGAAAAATACAGATAATTATGACAAAATATAGGAAAAATTTATAAAAATTGAAAATATTTTTGGAATAATTATGAATAAACATGATAAGGATCAGAAAAAATTGTAAATCATCGAACACATTTTGGTTAAATTATCGATAAAAAGGAAGACAAATATCAGAAAAATTGAGAAAAAAAGTAGGACAATTTTGGCAAAATGACAAATAAAATGAAGGCAAATATCGAATAAATCAAGGAAGAATGCAATGCATTGCTCGAGAAATTAAAGATAACAATGAAAGGTACAGAAAAAATTTCAGAATTGAAGACAGTTTGGGAAAAATTACAGATAAAAATTAAGACAAAAATCAAAAATATTTCAGAATAAGTTGGAGACAATTTTGAAAAATTTTTGATAAAAGAAGACAAATATACAAATAATCTATTAAAAACATGAAGTTTCAAGAAAAATTACTGATAAAATTGTAGAAAATTGTAGAAAATTTCAAGGTGAAATCGAAAACATTTTTGGAAATATTACTGAAAATAATGAAGGCAAATAGAAAAAAAATTTATAAAAAAGAAATCAATTTTGGGAAAATTACTGAAAAAAATGAATCAAAATAAGACAAAAAAATTCAGGAAAAGAGGAAGACGTTTTTGTAAAATTTACTGATAAAAATAAAGACAAAGAAGAAAATTTACGAAAATATGGAAGACAATTTTGGGAATATCACTGATAAAAAGAAGATAAAAATACGTAAAATGTAGGAAAAAATTGAAGATAATCTGGAAGACAAACTGATGAGCACGAAGGCAAATATCGATAAACTAAAGAAAAAAATTGAAGAAACTTTTGTTGAAATACTTAAAAAAAATGACGACAATTTAAAAAAAATTCATGAAAAGTGGAAGATGTTCCTGGAAATATTACTGATAATGATGGAGAAAATTGTGGAGAAAATGTGTGAGAAATTGAGGACATTAGGGAAAATTACTGATAACAGTGACGGCAAGTATAGGAAAAAAATTAAACGAAATTTTTGGAAAAAATGTTTTGGAAAAATTACTGTTAAATAAGGATAATTATAGAAAAAATGGTGAAAAACTTGAAGATATTCTCGAAAAATAACTGAAAAATAAGAAGAAACACGTTAAAAATTAAATAAAATTGGATGAAAATGTTGGATAAATTAGTGAGAAATATGAAGAAAATTATAGAAGTAAAATAAGAAAAAAAGTGAAGATATTCTCAAAAAATACCTGAAAACTACGGAGAAAATATAGAAAAAGTTAAAGAAAATTGAAGACTGTTTTTGGAAAAAATACTGATAAAAGTAAAAACAAATATCGGAAAAATTTTTTAAAAAATGAAAACGTTTCTCAAAAAATATCTGCGAACATTGAAGAGAAATATAGAAAATTTTCAGAAAAAAATTGAAGATATTCGTGAAAAACATGTGATAAATATAAAAAAAATCCAGAAAATTTATGAAAAATTTGAAAACATTTCTGGAGAAATGTCAGAG
>JAPYYD010004318.1:0-13228 GCA_028551405.1 Uromys caudimaculatus | reverse complement strand
GCTATACCTCTCCTGGGCATATACCCAGAAGATGCTCCAACATGTAATAAAGACACATGCTCCATTATGTTCATAGCCACCATATTTATAATAGCCAGAAGCTGGAAACAACCCAGATGTCCCTCATCAGAGGAATGGATACAGAAATTGTGGTACATTTACACAATGGAGCACTGCTCAGCTATTAAAAACAATGACCTTATGAAATTTGCAAGCAAATAGATGGAACTTGAAAATATCATCCTGAGCGAGGTAACTCAGTCACAAAAGAAGGAACATGGTATGTACTCACTGATAAGCGGATATTAGCCCAAAAGTTCAGAATGCCCAAGTTTTACTTAACAGTAACCGCTGGACTGAGAGTGAGGTCCCAGATGGAGGAGTTGGAGAAAGGACTGAAGGAGTTGAGGGAGTTCGCAGCCCCATGGAGGGAGCAACAGCGCCAATGGACCTGACCCCCCCTCCGGTCCTCCTGGAGTTTGGACCACCAACCAAAGAATACACATCTATGGACCCATGGTTCGGACCACATATGAGGCAGAGGACGACCTCGCTGGCCATCAGGGAGAGAGGAGAGGCCCTTGGGCCTGAGGGTGTTAGAGGCCCCAGTAAAGGGGAATGTTAGGGTGGGAATATGGGGATGGGTGGGCGGGTGGGTGGGAGGTGGAATTCCCTCATAGAGGTAGGGATGGGGAGGGGATAGGGGGCTTCCAAAGAGGAGACCCAGAAAAGGGGAAACATTGGAAATGTAAATAAAGTATCAAAAATAAAATTAAAAAAAAAGAATTAAATCTTGTAATATTTCACTGTGTATACTTATACTAAAAATGTTATCTCAGGTTCTTATTTCTCTGAATACCCTTCATCTTTATTTGTTAATCAAAGAAACTCTGCATGGAGGAGTCCACAGTCACTGACTGACTTAGGTCAGAGTAAAATGGCCTGGCTCCTCCAAATGCAAAGGGACATAGTTTGTATTCCTAAGGCTGTGGCTGGGGTCTCAGACTCAGTCTAAACCTGACCTACATCATTACCTAGCCTTTCCATTCCCTCTTCTGCCTCTCCTAATGCTCTCTCTATCTTTCTCAAAATCAGTTGGGTGAGAGGCTGGAGAGTTGGGAGATGGCTTGAGGGTTAAGAGGACTTCCGGCTCTTCCTATGCTCATTTCCCAGCACCCACATGGCAGCAGTTCACAACACTTTGCAACTCAAGTTGCAGAGGATTTGATGCTCTCTTCTGGCCTCTGTGGGCACCAGGCTCACTTGTGGTGCAGAGAAATATAATCAGGCCAAACACCCATACACATAAAATATATTTTAAAAAATTAAGTCAATTGGCTGATTAATCACTTACATGAATCCTTGTCAGGAGGTCTGTTTCTGGTAGAGCATAGCAACCACTCACTAGAACTTAGAAGGAATTTGGAAGAGCTGCTATGAGTAGTGTCCCATTTATTAATAGCAGTGGACAACTTTTTAAAAACTACCCTTCGTTTTGTATGTCCGGTCCCTAGCAACAAGTGAATAGCCATTTGTCATGCTCTTCTGAAAGGTTGGTACGCTCTTCCTATCCTGTTTATAGTTCTCCAGCTTTGAAACTGCTGAAAAGAAAGAAATCAATTAGGCATCTGATAAAACATCATTTCCACTCATATATGATGTGCGTTTTTAAAAGGAATGTCTTAGCCCAGCTGCTCCAGGAAAAGACCAATGAACCATGAAGAAATAATATGCTTTATCAAGAGGAGAATGATTGCCAAGCTGGGTCAGGTCATAGATTAAAGAGATGAGCTTCTCACAATTTCTTTAGATGATAGTTAAAAAAAGATAGCTTCCCCATCTCAACATTTTAAGGAACCACTTGGAAAAAGGGAATGAAACTCATTATGGCAATCTTTAGAGAGCTATTACCAAGGTCAATACATGCCCAGGGAAAGGACAGTTTGCTCTTTGGATCTTTTGAGCATCTTCATTTTTCTTAATAGGAAAACATTGCTCTTGACATGCAAGAGCCAAACAACTCTGATGACACTATTTCAATTGTCATAAACTATTTTGGCCATTCATAACTTACAAGAAAACTGTGATAGGAAGCAGGGATGTCACCCTCCACAAGAGATGGCTCCCAGCAAGGATTTAGTTCTGTTTAGGAGGCGGGCCACTGATTTTGACCATGCCCCAGTGAGTATAGAGATAACACAACAGGGCTTTTTTTTTGCTAGAGGGGGGGTCACAAGGGTGGGGGCTAGACGTGGAAGGACTGGTAAGTGAATGTGATAGGGGTTTACGAATCAATAAAACTTATGTTGGAACAAAAAGATAAAGTCTTCTTTGGGGACGTGAAAGAGGTATCTGGGAGGGGTTGCAGGCGGAAGTAGGGAATGAAAATGATGCAAATAGATTGTATGCATGGATGAAATTTCCACAGAATAAATACAAAGATTTTAAAGACTATTTACAGTCTGTCTTTCAGTTTATAATTACAAGAAAAATCTTGTGTCAAAACACCAGTATTTGATGAAACATGCCCATATGGTATTACTGCTTCATAATTATTCATGCCTAGCAACAGAGAAGACAAAAGACACAACCCCAGGCAAAGTGACTCTGGAATAACAGCATCAACACCTTGATCATTTGGAGAAAGCTGCTTGTCCTTGACAAATTAATATAGGGCAAATAATTCAGAGTAGCGTTATCTAGTTTTGCTTGATAGGCCTGGGATCCTCTGGTTTCTTTAAACAAGGAACTTATTCTTTCCTCTTTTAATATACTGTCCCTCTGAAAATGTTATCCTGAAGTGTAAAACAATATGATGATGCTGGAGAGATGGTTCAGAGGTTATGGACTCTGGCTGCTCTTCTAGGGGACTCAAGGTTGATTTCTTGTACCCACATGGCAGCTCTGAGCCACCTGTGATGCCAGTTCCAGGGAACCTAGTGCCCCATTCCAGCCTCAGTGGACACTGGGCATGTATTCAGTGAACATTCATATGTGCAACACACCACCATGTACAAAATAATAAAAGTTAAATTTATTAATAAAACATAAAACAAGATGGCTCAACCACAGGGTCCCAAAGAGGCTGAGGAGACCAATATCTGTGAACACCTCTTGTCTCTGCTCAGAGACAGGGAAGCAAAGAGGAAAGACAAAACTGAGATATTCTCTCTCTCTCTCCCTCTCTCCCTCTCCCTCTCTCCCTCTCTTTCTCCATTTTGATTTTTTTTGTTTGTTTTTTGAGACAGGGTTTCTCTGTGTAGCCCTGGCTGTCCTGAAACTCCCTCTGTAGACCAGGCTGGCCTCGAACTCAGAAATCCACCTGCCTCTGCCTCCCAAGTGCTGGGATTAAAGGCATGTGCCACCACTGCCCAGCTTCCATTTTGAACTTTTAAGACATGCTCTCATCATTATGTAGCCCAGGCTATTCTGAAAGTCTCAGCCGTCATTCTGCTCTCTCACCCTGGAAGCTGATTTGACTGGTATGCAAAAGCATGCCTGATGGAGGTTCTGAAGAAAGAAGATTAATGAAGGCAGCATAGATGGGAGGCCAGGGGAAAGCATTTCAAGGACAAAGATGTTTTCATCACACAGGGGATAGATCTATATTTTTGAATGTCTGGAAAATTCTGTACACAATACTGATTCCTCTGATAGTGGATAATAAGTGATTTCTTACATTTTCTCTACAGTCTTATATAAAGTGACATGTAGAGGAATTCTGGATAAAAAAAATAAAACTCATATGAACAGTTACCCTAACACTAATAAAAATGTCAAGAGTCAAAAGAACGTCTCTTCTCCAGAAAAGTTCCAGTCTATATAAGACTACAACATGTGAGGCGTTTGGCTCCATACTCAGCGCCATGTGAGAAAGTGGGGCGTTGTTATAAGAAAAATAAAATTCTGCTTGTAGAACCTAAAGAGAAAAGAATGGAAAGACCAGAAGGTAGCCTAAGCACCCAAAACCAAAATGGAGTTAACATGTGCACAAATCGATGTACCATGAGAGCAGATGAGTTTTTTCTTAACTTTAGCTTTGACAATAATGAGAATAAGGCTTGACTTATGCTAAAACAAGACAGACAATCAGAACTGATTAGAAGTGACTATGCTCTTGGCTATTCTCACTCTTTCTCTTTGCTTCTCCTGACAAGTGATGACATTATGCACAAGACAGTCTCACTTGACCCATCTGGAAATCAGAGGCAGTGGAACAAGAAATAAATGGAATTACAAAAAAAATTCTCTGGGGCAGAACACATGATGAAATTATTAATGATTTTTGAAAGCTGCAAGGAATGGATATGACACTTAGAGGATTTTGTTTTAGAAGTTGAAACAGAAAAAGATTAAGAGATGGACAAAAGAATTACCTGCCATGTACATCTCTGGTTGAATGATAACCCCAACTTCGCAAATATGAGGTTGTATTATTTCAGATGACACAAATGTTTCTAACAGCTGTAAACTGAGAGGGAGGGTTTTCTATAACAACTGAAAATTTTCTTCTTGTCTTTGTGTGGCATATGTTAGATATTCTCTGTGTGCCAAGTCTTTACAAATACTTAGACTCCCCACATGAGTGGAAAGTCATCAACGTAATTCCCAGGTTGTGCCATTGCTCAATTTGCATGTCTCTTACCTGTCTGAACCAGAAGCTGACTTGAAACTCTGAAGATTTTGACTGTCTAAGTCCAAGCTATAGCTCCTTCCGCTTTCAGGTTTTGGAGTTCTGATTTCGCCTCTGGTAGCTGATCTGAACTTGCTAAGAAGAAAACTGGAAACAAACATATGAATTTGAGAGTAAGATAAGAAAACTCTTATTATTATAAACATGTAGACTAATGTACCTGTCAACCCCCATGAGGGAACTTTCTGTTTGCAGTAGATGGTGATTAATACAGACACACAACTGGAAAAGGCACATAAAATATGAGACTGCAGAATGCATGGCTCTAAAAGGGACACTGCACCCCCCCCCCAAAGCTCAGGGTCATGGCAGGAGAGGGTACAGAAAGAGTGTAAGAGATAGCTAAGAGATAGCGATGGTGGACAAAGTGCAAGGAAACCATATCTTCTGGACATGTATCAACACACACTGGTTGTGACAGCATGCAAAAACATACAAACAAAACAAGTCAAAGTCAGACAAATTCCCAGTGTGGAGATGGGAAATAGGCACTGAATCCTGCCCCTGCCAGTAGAGCATTTGCCAGTCTCTAGGGAGAGACAGAGAATAGGCGGAGTTGGTTTTCTCTAAGGATGTAGCCCCTGGTAAGTCAACTGCATTCAAGTTGAAGGGCACATATCGAAAAATCTTTAGATATCACAAACATGTCTTTATGGATACTAAAAAGTAAAGGAGGGGTCGGAAAGACAATGCAGCAGGTAAGATTACTGAGTGCTCCTTAGGAAGGCCTAGGTTCAACTCGCGAGGTGGCTCACAACAGTGTGTAACTCGGTTCTGACACTCTCTTCTGGCAACCTTGGGTACCAGGCCCACACAGAGAGCATGTTTAGCTAGAACAAAGAACAGGATTTGATTCCCCAGTATCAAAGTGAATAATAAAATTTATATTTCTTTCATGAATAAATGATTGCTCAATAAAAGAGCAGGGCTGGGGCGTTCTTGGGAGTTGGGCGCGAGTCCCTCTAAGTCCCTATCAAACATACTACTTGTTCATAAATGAGGTCTCTGCCCCTGCTAAGCAAAAGACTATCTAGTTTAGAAAGTCATCAGTGCCAGCTTAGAGAAAGAGAAGCATGTTTTGGGCTGGGACTCTTTCCAAGAATTCTGAAATAGGGAATTACATGTAACTTGCACAGAAAGGAAACCATTTTCTGGGATGAACAAAGGTGGCAAGTTAGAGCACAGTTGTTAGAGTAGTGACTACCTTATCATTATTGGAACCCCAAACAACTCTGGGGAATGAAAGAATAGGCTATGTACATTTTCTGTTCTTATTAAGCATGCTCTGTACCACTGAGCTACACTGAAATCTGATTGCATGACTACTTCATGGAGTTAATTGGAGATTAAACAAAAAAGGTTTTGAGGAAATGGAAGTTCAAGTCCTTGTCCAGGATATTGAGCACACTAAACATGGCTGTTTCGAAACACACTTAAACATGGTTGGCACTAATTGGACTCAGCAGTCTATTAATAAGATGCTGGGTGCAACCATTTCATTTATTTTATATTCAACAATGTTCTATATGAATAAATGGATTCCAAAGGTACTGGTGTAATCTTAATAGAATCTGCTAAGTTGGCTCTGCTTCAAAGGACCCTGACAAAATGTCACTGTTAAACTGTCAGAACCTTCATCTACTGGAAAATTATACTTGAGGTAAGAATGATGCTTAATATAATGTCTTTGCGGCTTGGAGAAGCACCTTGTACATGCCTTTGCCTCGCCACTTTTTAAGGTGTCTCCTCTGCTCAGAATCACCCCTTCTTCCTTTTTATACCCTGAACCTGACTCATTCATCAAGCCCCTCGTCAAGCTGCTTGTAATCTGATGTGTATGTCTTGATGTCTCTTGTAGCACCCTAAAAGCAGCTATTATCTATTTAATATATGACATTTATTGCCTATGACATCTCTGTGACTTACTACCACATCATTGGTTTTAGAGAGAGCTGGATAGCTTGCACTGTCATGTTATATTTTCATATAAGCCTTTCAAACAGTAACGTTTTAGGAGTTAAACTTTCCTCTCTAGCTGGATGTTACAGCCTTTGAAGGCAGAAGCACCGCTGTCAGTTTTGAGTCCCAGCAGGGCTCAGCCCAGTATCGTTGTGCTTTGGATGAGTCAGGATCGATGCAACACATTATTTTTGTTTCCAGCTCCAAAGTTCCTTATTTGTGTGACCTCATTCTGTGACAGTTGAACCAAGTTCTGAAAACTATAGCTCTTAACAGAATCAGTAGGCTCTGCGATCCTCATTTAGATGCATTGATTATTTCTAAGGAATTAGGCACTATGTTAGATGTCTTAACACCGAAGGAAGAAAGCCTCTGGGAAGCACTAAAAGAGCTTACCATTAAGTGGCAGTATATTGGGCAAGCAGAGTGCAAAGTGACAAGAAATGCACACGCACAAAGCATTGTGGGAATCCCAAAGAATAAATGATTACAATAGGATGGGGGAGATTAATGCTTAGGATAAGAATTTGAGAAATTCTAGACCATTGTTTACATTTATCTCTGCTAATTAATGAATGATGGACTTGTCACAAGAGTTTGAGTTATTTTACACTTTTATTTCATTCCCGCTCATAGTTCAGAACACTGAAAAGCAAAAACACTTCTTTTAGAGTTAGCTGCAATCTCAGCCATTGTCAGCATTTCATGTTGCTTTCTGTAGAGGAATTTCCCTTAATTATCTGATTGGCTAATAAAGATGGAAAATAGCCAATCGCTGGGCAAAAATGAGAAAGTAGGTTTTCTGGGCAATACGGGAAGAGGAGGGAGAAGGAAAAGTTGGAAGATACAGTGGACGAAGAAGAACAGAGGGAGAGCTGTTCGAAGAAAGATAGAGCAGAAGCACATGGCCTGGAAAAACTGCAAATAGCAGGAATTTCATAACTTGGGATAGAAAGTGGTGTAGAGGCATATCTGCCCAATATAGGCGTACAGTTCATAAATATATAACGGAGTTGAGTTTTCCTTACATGGGCTTATTGGGGTGGGAGACCTACTGCAACTGTTGAGAAAACAATGCAATGCTACCTAGAGCAGAGCAACATGAGGTTTGGCATATCTTGGAACCCTTGCTATACCGTCTTCATTTTGGTGGGGGGAGGGGTCTGATTCTTTTGTGGCACCTGGCTGCTGGTTCCCAGTAACTCCTTGCATCTTGTTCTCTAACAGATATCCCATTGCTTGTTACAGTACTAAGCATGAATATTTGCTCTCTGAGTTGAAATGCTCAACTGTGATCTTTTTTCCCTTAAGGAAGCTTGTAGATTAAATAAGGAATAGAGTTTGAGTAACTACGTTTTAATTGGGGTTGTTTAATATATCAACAGGGAGGTTAGAGAAGAGGGATGCTGGCATTGAAAGCAAAGGTTCTAATATGCTGCCTATAGCCATGGCTGACTCTGACCAAAGATATGCCTGGAAGTAGTGGGAATCACTTGGCAGCAATACAAATAATTCTAATAAAATAAGAACTCTTGCATATTCAGGTCAGCCGGGGAATTTATTTATATGAGCTTGAAAGTATTTAAGATCGAATTTCCATACCTCACATGCCCACACCCAGAAACAGCTTGACTCCTAGGAGGTCCTTCATAACCAGGCTCAAAGATGAGACACCCCTACCCTGAGACTAACTGGGACCCCCACAGGGTCCAAAGGACGCAGGACCTAGCTGCCCTGTCAGAGATACATCATCCTTCTGGTCCACAACTGCACCCAGGGGTAGATCAGACGCTCTAGCTACCCCCACTCCCACATCCAGAGACAGCTTGACTCCCAGTTGGTCTGTCATTACCAGGTTTACAGATGAGACACCCCCAGCCCCAATACCTGGCCTAACTGGAACCCTCATGGGGCCCAGCAGAGGTAGGATATATCTGCCCTGCTGGAGACAAATCTTCCTTCCAGCCTGCAACTCTGCCTGGGGTAGAGCTGGTGCTCCAAATCCTCTCCTACACCCACACCATAGATAGCCTGACTCCATCATAACACAGATCAGGAGCTCCAGAAGAACACCTTCCATACCCAGAGCAACCTGACTCAAGGAAGTTCATATAACCAGGCCCACAAAAGGGACAGGCTCGAGTCAGAGACAGCAAGGCCAGTTAACACCAGAGATAACCAGATAGTAAGAGGCAAGCACAAGAACATAAGTAACAGAAACCAATGCTACTTGGCACCATCAGAACCCAGTTCTCCCACCACAGCAAGCCCTGGATACCCAAACATACCTGAAAAGCAAGATTCTGACCTAAAATCCCATCTCATGAAGATGATAGAGGACCTTAAGAAGAAAATAAATAAGCCCCTTAAAGAAATATAGGGGAACACATGTAAATAGGTAGAAGCCCTTAAAGAGGAAACACACAAATCCCTTAAAGAATTACAGGAAAACACAATCAAACAGGGAAAGGAATTGAACAAAAATGTCCAGGATCTAAAAATGGAAATAAAAACAATAAATAAATAACAAAGGGAGGCAACCCTGGAAATGGAAAAACCTAGGAAAAAAGATCAGGAGTTACAGATGCAAGCATCACCAACAGAATACAAGAGATAGAAGAGAGAATCTCAGGAGCAGAAGATACCATAGGAAACATTGACACAACAGTAAAAGAACACACAAAATGCAAAAATCTCCTAACCCAAAACATCCAGGATACCCAGGATACAATGAGAAGACCAAACCTAAAGATAATAGGTATAGAAGAGAGTGAGGAGTCCAAATTCAAAGGGCCAGAAAACATCTTCAACAAAGTCATAGAAGAAAATTTCCCTACCTAAACAAAGAGATGGTCATAAACATACGAGAGGCCTACAGAACACCAAATAGATTGGACCAGAAAAGAAATTCTTCCTGTCACATAATAATCAAAGTACTAAATGCACAGAACAAAGAAAGAATGTTAAACGCAATAAGGGGGAAAAGGTCAAGTTTCATATAAAGACAGACCTATAAGAATTACTCCAGACTTCTCAATGGAGAGTCTAAATGCTAGAAGATCCTGGACAGATGCCATGCAGACCCAAAGAGAACAAAAATGCCAGCCCAGGCTACTATACCCAGAAAAACTTTCAATTACCATAGATGGAGAAAACAAGATATTCCATGACAAAACCAAATTTAAACAATATCTTTCCATTAATCGAGCCCCACAGAGGATAATAGAAGGAAAACTCCAATGCAAGGAGAGAGACTATACCCAAGGAAAACCAAGAAATTAATCATCTCACAACAAACCCAAAATAAAAGAACCACACAAACATAATACCACCTCTAACAACAAAAATAACAGGAACCAACAATCATTGGTCTTTAATGTATCTCAACATCAATGGCCTCAATTCCCCAATAAAAAGACATAGGCTAACAGACTGGATACATAAACAGGACCCAGCATCTTGCTACATACAGGAAACAGACCTCAGTAACAAAGACAGACTTTACCTCAGACTAAACAGCTGGAAAAAAATTCTGAGCAAATGGTGCCAAGAAACAAGCTGGAGTAGCCACTCTAATATGCAATAAAATAGACTTACAACCAAAAGTTATCAAAAGAGATGGGGAAGAACATTTTATACACATCAAAGGAAAAATCCAAACACGCATTTCTAAACATCTATGCCCCAAATGCAAGGGCACCCACATTTGTAAAAGAAATGTTAATGAAGCTCAAAGCACATATTGAACATCACACAATAATAGTGGGAGACTTCAACATCACACTCTCATCAATGGACAGAACTTGGAATCACAAACTAAACAGAGACACAGTAAAACTAACAGATGTTATGGACCAAATGGATTTAACAGATATCTATAGGACATTTCATCCTAAATCAAAAGAATATACTTTCTTTTCAGCACCTCATGGTACCTTCTCCAAAACTGACCATATAATTGGTCACAAAACAAACCTCAACAGATATAAGAAGATTGAAATAATCCTATGCCTCCTATCAGATCACCATGGACTAAGGCTGGTCTTCAATAACAGCAAAAACAACAGAAAGCCAACATACTCATGGAAACTGAACAACTCTCTACTCAATGATAACTTGGTCAGAAAAGAAATAAAACAGAAAATTGAAGACTTTCTAGAATTTAACAAAGTGTTATGGGATACAATGAAAGCAGTAGTAAGAGGAAAATGTATAGTACTGAATACCTTCATAAAGAAATTGGAGAGATCCTACATTAGTAACTTAACAACACATCTGAAAGCTCTAGAACAAAAAGAAGCACACACACCCAAGAGGAGTAGACAGCAGGAAATACTCAAACCCAGGGCTGAAATCAACCAACAAGAAACAAAGAAAACTATACAAAGAATCAACAAAACCAGGAGCTGGTTCATTGAGAAAATCAACAAGAGAGATAAACTCTTAGCCAGACTAACCAGAGGGCACAGAGACAGTATCCAAATTAACAAAATCAGAAATGAAAAGGGAGACATAACAACAGAAACTGAGGACATTCAAAAAAAATCATCAGATCCTACTACAAAAGCCTATACTCAACAAAACTTGAAAATCTAGACAGAATGGATGATTTTCTAGACAGATACTAGGTAGCAAAGTTAAATCAGGACCAGATAAAATATCTAAACAGTCCCATAACTCCTAAGGGAAGAGAAGCAAATCATCAAAAGTCTCCCAACCAAAGAAACGCCCAAGGCCAGATGATTTTAGTGCAAAATTCTATCAGACGTTAAAAGATGACCTAATACCAATATTTCTCAAACAATTCCACAAAAATAAAAACATAAGGAATACTACCTAATTCATTCTATGAAACCACAGTTACACTTATACTTAAACCACACAAAGACCCACAAAGAAAGAGAACTTCAAAACCATCTCACTTATGAATATCGATGCAAAAATACTCAATAAAATTCTCACAAACCGAATCCAAGAACACATCAAAACCATCATTCACCATGATCAAGAAGGCTTCATCCAAGGTATGAAGGGATGGTTCAATATATAGAAATCCATCAATGTAATACACTATATAAATAAACTCAAAGAAGAAAAAAAAACCTACATGATCATCTCATCAGATGTTGAAAAAGCCTTTGACAAAATACAACACCCCTTTATCATCATGTTAATTAAAAGTCTTAGAAAGATCAGGAATTCAAGGCACGTGCCTAATAAAAACAATATACAACAAACCAACAGCCAACATCAAATAAAATGGAAAGAATCTGGAAGCAATTCCACTAAAATCAGGGGCAAGGTTGCCCACCCTCTTCAATATAGTACTCAAAGTTCTAGTTAGAGCAATCAGACAAGAAAAGGAGGTCAAAGGGAAAAAATTGGAAAGGAAGAAGTCAAAATATCACTATTTGCAGTTGATATGATAGTATACATAAGCGATCCCAAAAATTCTACCCGAAAACTTCTACACCTGATAACTTCAGCAAAGTGGCTGGATAGAAAATTAACTCAAACAAATCAGTAGCCTTCCTCTAAACAAAGGATAAACTGGCTGAGAAAGAAATTAGGGAAACAACACCCTTTACAATAGTTACAAATAATATAAAATATCTTGGTATAACTCCAACCAAGCAAGTAAAACATCTGTATGACAAGAACTTCAAGTCTCTGAAGAAAGAAATCAAAGAAGACCTCAGAAGCTGGAAAGATCTCCCATGCTCATGGATTGTCAGGATTAATATAGTAAAAATGGCCATCTTACCAAAAGCAATCTACAGATTCAGTACAATTTCCATCAAAATCTCAACTCAATTCTTCACAGAGATAGAAAACGCAATTCTCAACTTCATATGACATAACAAAAAACCCAGGATAGTGAAAGCAATTCTAAACAATAATAGAACTTTGGGAATCACCATCCCTGACCTCAAGCTGTACTACAGAGCAATGATGATAAAAAAAGAAAACCCACATGGTATTGGTTCAGAGACCGACAGGTTGATCAGTGGAATAAATTGAAGACCCAGAAATAAACCCACACACCTTTGGTCTTTTGAACTTTGACAAAGAAGCCAAAACCATACAGTGGAAAAAAGAAAGTATTTTCAACAAATGGTGCTGGTCTAACTGGAAGTCTGCATGTAGAAGAATGCAAATTGATCCATTTTCATCTCCTTGTAAAAAGCTCAAGTCCAAGTGGATCAAGAACCTCCACCTAAAACCAGATACACTGAAACTAATAGAAGAAAAAGTGGAAAAAGGCCTCGAACACATAGGCACAGGGAAAATTTCCTGAACAGAACACCAATGGCTTATGCTCTAAGATCAAGAATCGACAAATGCTCCACTATGTTCATAGCAGCCATATTTATAATAGCCAGAAGCTGGAAACAACCCAGATGTCCCTCATCAGAGGAATGGATACAGAAAATGTGGTACATTTACACAATGGAGTACTACTCAGCTATTAAAAACAATGACTTGATGAAATTTGCAGGCAAATGGATGGAACTTGAAAATATCATCCTGAGCTAGGTAACTCAGTCACAAAAGAAGGAACATGGTATGTACTCA